>JAMKQA010006812.1:0-11073 GCA_024699735.1 Posidonia australis
GGATCAGGGGAGTCTCGAGAAAGGATGGATGGTTGGCCCTAGGATACAAGAAACCAACGACTTGGATCTCCTCTGGACTTAAAGGAGACACAAGGAAAGGGATAAATGGTTGGTCCTAGGATACAAGGAACCAACGACTCGGATCTCCTCCAGACTTAAAGGAGACACGAGGAAAGGGATAAATGGTTGGTCTTAGGATACAAGGAACCAACGACTCGGATCTCCTCCAGACTTAAAGGAGACACGAGGAAAGGGATAAATGGTTGGTCCTAGGATATAAGGAACCAACGACTTGGATGACTTAAAGGAGACACGAGGAAAGGGATAAATGGTTGGTCCTAGGATACAAGGAACCAATGACTTGGATCTCTTTCAAACTTAAAGGAGACACGAGGAAAGGATAAAAGCTATGTGCAACTTGCCTGCTAGCTAGGAATATTCTTGTCTGTAGCTCATTTGTTTGGCTGTGTGACTGCTCTGTCTGTTCACTTGATGACTGATCTGGATAAACTACTGCTTGGGTTCTGCACTGATGCAAGGACCTTGGCTAGAAGGGTGTCACGAGGGCATCGTTTCCTCCTCGAAGAAGACGGTCTTGTTGGATATTTCTGACATCTTTCCAGGTTCACTGTTGTGTCATCGGTTGACTTCTTGGTAGTTTGACTTTGGCATTGGACTGTTGAATGTGCTCTCTCTTGCTGATTAGAGGAGTACATATATTCTGACTTTGCTCTGATCTCAGAGGCTCACGACTATTGTTGTCCTCATTTCCACGCTCGAGCTATGGAGCAGACAACATGTTTTGGATGAAGATACTGTCCCAAGAGGGGTCAACCTACAGGACAGCTGACATGCCCCTAGTTGACGGGGAAGGCTATCACCACAAAGGCAGCTGACATGCCCTTGGCATACAGTATCCTCTGCTAGGTCTTCAACTAAAGAACAGCTGACATGCCCCTGGTTTGGGACCTTGCAAAGTGGATAAGTGATGATGCGTGCAAGCATGATGGTGTTATGTTGTGTCATCCCTCAGAATAAATTTGGAACGCTAATCATGACTGCTATGAGACGAGAAGAAGACCTCGATTCACAAGACACTACTTGGACTTCTAGACTGTTGGTGGCTTTCCGGGGTGGACTATTCAGTAGGTTAGGCTCCGTGCCAAACTCTTGGGGACTTAGACCTACTTTTTTGGCTTTTGACTTATTTCGTTTCTCCCTCTTAGGCTTGTAGGCTCGCTCTAACCCTCGCTTGGGGGTAATGGACATCCGGATTTGGAGGACGCTGCTGGGATCTTATGCGTGGGGTGGCTAGTCCCTTGGGCTGCTTGGATCTATGGGATGTTCGCTTCGACTCCTCCCCAAGGTAAGTGGTGGGGATAGAGTTGGCCTACTTACCTTTCTCTGTTTGGGTTAGCTTCTGTCTTCGACTTCTGTCTTCTTATTTCTTTTATGCCCTTGTTTATATTCTTTATTTTTCTATTTGGCTCACACTCATGCTCGCTCCTAACATTTTATCTCCCTCTGGAGGTGTAAGTTCCTATGGGAGTTTGGACATTTCGCCTAACCACGTTTGGATGGTGGCTCCCTCACTCGCTAAGACGTCTAGGTAGTGACAACTGAAGAGGTGTCGACCCTTCTCAAGCAGGCTAGCTATTCTGATTCTCGTCATCGAGATGTGATGCTGATGCTTTATGCATGGATGGATGTAGTTATGGATGCTTGAATTACTAATGTGTGTGAAAATAAAAAGGCAAATGCTATGGCTTAGATGCACTTGGATCATTGATTATTTTGAGATATGCTTGCATGATGGAGTGGTGGATGATGTATGATGCACAAAAGGATACTTTGCAAGGCAAGGATACGCACCTTCCGCTCATTGGTAGTACTTCTTAAGATAGCATGTGTTGACCGACTCAGCTAGCTTGACATTGTCCATATCTTCAAGGATTGTCGTGCCTCCCGAGTAGACATGTTTGATAATGTAAGGACCATGCCAGTTAGGTCGGAATTTACCTCGACCATCTGGGAGATGTATGGCCCGCAGAACTAGATCACCAGGTGCGAAGTTCCTAGGTCGGACCTTTTTCTGATACGACCTGGCCATTCTCGCTTGGTAACAGTGAGCATTGTACATAGCCTGTAGTCTACGCTCGTCGATCAGTTTCAATTGGATGTATCTGTCCTTGACCCATTTGGCTTCTTCTAGCTCAGCCACCCTCAAGATTCTGAGTAATGGGATCTCCACCTCGACTGGTAGGACCGCCTCCATGCCGTACACCAATGAGTAAGGTGTCGCTCCTGTAGAGGTTTGGACTGAAGTTCTGTAGGCCATAGCATATATGGGAGTTTTTAGTGCCAATCCTTATGTGTCTCGGCGCTCTTCTTCAGGATCTTGATTAAGTTCTTATTGGCTGACTCCACGACACCGTTCATCTGTGGGCGATACGGGGAAGATCTGTGATGTTTGATCTTGAGACTCTACAGATAGTCCTCTAATCTCTGGGCTACAAAGTTCTTGCCATTGTCCGAGATAATGGAGTGTGACACCCCGTACCGGGCTATGATATCGTTCTTGATGAACTTTTCTGTGGCCACCGCTGTGACAGACTTGTAAGAGGCCGCTTCTACCCATTTAGTAAAGTAATCTATGGCTACCAGGATATAGCTGTGACCATTGGATGAGGCCGGATGGATGGCGCCAATGACGTCTATTCCCCAAGTGGAGAAAGGTCATGGCGAGGACATGCTGTGCAGTTGCTGAGGGGGAGCATGTATGAAGTTCCCATGAATCTGACAGTTGTGACATTTACGCACGAAGTGACAGCAATCTGCCTCCATAGTTGACCAGAAGTAGCATTGCAGCATGATCTTCTTGGCTAGCAGTATTCCGTTCATGTGGGGGCCACATGTCCTGGCGTGGACTTGAAGCATCAAGGTGTCCGCCTCTTTCTTGTCGAGACTTCGCAAAAGCATCTGGTTATATGACCTTCTGTATAGATGACCACCGCCTAACACGTATCTTGACGCTAGGCGCACCATGGTCTTCTTATTTGCTAGTGATGTGTTGGTGGGGAGGTCGCCTGATTCTAGGAAGTCCTTGATGTCGTGATACCAAGGGAGCTCTGGTGGTGGGTCGGCTTCTTCGATGCTCATGCAATGGATGGGTTGTTCCGCTCGAGTGACTGATACGTCTATCGTGCGCTCCTGAGGGATTGAGAGCTAGGAGGCAAGGGTTGCCAGCGCATATGCGTAGGCGTTTTTGGCTCTACTCATGAAGGAGAAATGTACTTCCTTAAACTCCTTGACGAGCTGTTAGAGATATTCATGATATGGCACAAGCTTTGGATCTTTGGTTTTCCATTCGCCACTGATTTGGGATATGACTAGCATGGCATCCCCATGCACCTGTAGCTTGCGTGCGCCATGCTCTAATGCCATTTGTAGTCCCATGATGCATGCCTCGTACTCGACCTCGTTATTGGTGCACTCGAAATTGAGCTTTCTGGAGTAGGGGGCCATCTGTCCTTGTGGTGTTGACAATACCGCGCCGATTTTTCTACCCCTCTTGTTGACAGCTCCATCGAAGTACAGGTGCCACCGGGACTTGTCTCCTGGCTCATCAGAATCTACTTCTCCCATGGCGAACAAAATGTCTTCATCTGGGAACTGCGTCTGTAAAGGCTCATACTATGGCAATGGTAGGTCAGCTAGGTGGTCTGCTACTGCCTGTCCTTTCATTGATTTTTGTGTGACAAAAGTAATGTCATACTGGGATAGCATCGCTTGCCACTTTACGCATCGTCCCATTAATGCTGGCTTTTGGAACAAGTACTTTATGGGGTCATGCCGGCATAGGAGGAGGACTGGATATGCCATCATATAGTGCCTAAGGCGTTGGGTGGCCTAGACAAAGGATAAGCAGATTTTCTCAATGGGACTGTACCTAGCTTCACAATCATTGAACTTCTTGCTCAGGTAGTAGATGGCTCTCTCCCTACGTCCTGTTTCATCATGCTGCCCAAGGACTGCTCCCATGGAGTGTTGGGTGGTGGAGAGATATAGCAGCAGAGGTCGCCCTAGTGTGGGCGGAAGCAAGACAGGAGGCTTTGTAAGGAGCTGCTTGATTTTTTCGAATGCAGCTTTACACTCTTCATTCCACTGGATCTATGCATTCTTTCTTAACAGCTTGAATATGGGCTCACAGATGGGAGTAAGTTGTGCAATAAACCGACTGATATACTATAATCGTCCTAATAAGCTCCTGACTTCCTTTTCTGATGCAGGAGGAGGCATAAGGTGTAGTGAGGTTTGGTAAAAGAGGCAAGCTAAACCCTCGCTACATCGGGCCCTGCCAGATCATTAGAAGAGTTGGTGAGGTGGCATATAAGTTGGACCTACCTCTAGAGCTAGCTAGTGTACACAATGCTGAGAAAGTGCTTAGCTGACTTGTTCCAGGTTACTCCAATACAGCCAGAAGAGCTTCAGCAAGACTTGTCAGTGGTAGAGGATGCTGTACAAATATTAGACAAAAAAAGCAAGTCCTTAGAAACAAGATTATCCCTTTGGTATTAGTATAGTGGCGACACCATGGAGCAGAAGAGGCAACCTAGGAGCGAGAGACAGACATTGTAGCACAGTACCCCCACTTGTTGTATTGAGAGAGAATTTCGGAGCAAAATTCCTTTTAAGGATGGTAGGATGTAATATCTGTGTCCAGATTATCCAGAATAGATGTAATTAAGTGATTGTAATCTGGATAATTAGCTTAATGATACGTTGTGTCTTGAACTTTTTATTTAAGTTGGCTTTTATCTTTGGTATTTTCCCCATGATGTGGTATTGTGGACTCGAGTGTGTCATGTGTGTGTGAGTGAGACTAGTGTGAGGTTAGAGTCAACAATGCACAGTATCCACCGCCAGTTATTGTGCCCGTAGCCTTCAACCTTGCCACATCTTTGATTCGTCAAGATTTCCAATGATGGTGGCAGACGGATGGTGTCAAGGGATGCGGGGGCTTAAAGAGGGAATGGTGGTGAGGGCACTAGGTAGGGGAGAAGACAAACTAGAGTACCAGAGAAGAAAGAAAAGAAGAAAAAGAGAAAGAGAAGAGAGAGAGAAAGAGGAGGAGGTGTGTTCATCGGTGAAAGAGAACAGTCAGAGACCAAAGAGGCCGAAGAGACGCTGATGGGTGAGAGGACAATCACCTGAGAAGGAGGGATCGTCAAAAATCACCGGAAGAGTACGCATTCTCATCCTTCATTTCTCCTTTCAGTCAAGCTCTAAATTCATGAATTTTTTTTATGAATTCAGTTGAGAAGCATGAATAGGAGTAGATTTGAGTAAGATCATGAATGAATGTTGATCTGAGAATTTTTCCACGAATGTACAAGTATTTATGTTGAATTTTCGAGATTTAGCTATAGTAGTTTGAGATGAGCCCTTAGTGTTATGACTTTTATATCTTGCGATACATGCTATGGTTTTTGATGAAACTTGTCCCAAATAAGAATAGACTTGGCATGCTAGATTATATGTTTTATGTAGAATTTGTGTTTCACTGGAAAGGGGTCCGCCAAAGGTTCCAATTCCGACGAACGATTGATTGGGGGTTAGGCTCTGTTCCAATAAAAACGTGGGTTTTAGCATGCTGAATAGATTTGGTATGCCAAATAGATTCGGTATGCCGAATTCCTGTCAGTTTAGCCCAGATACCTATTTTCGGTTGACCAAAATCATTTGGTCTATTGATTCAGGAGATTTTGGTAGATCATTTAGATTCGATTTGTTGAATCAAGGCCCTGAGCCAATCCTAACATTGGTCTAATTCGACATATTGAAGGAATTTAGTCTACTGAATTGGGATCCCATACTTGTTTGCTGAGTTTTCCCTAGTTAAGTAATAATGCCTGATTTGTGTATTTTTAGCACATTTTCTTAATAAGAATTTCTTGAGATTTAAGTAAGAATTATAGAGAAGCTATTTCATAAAAGAAAAGTGTCACAGAAAAGATTCTCATGATGGAAAAGATTTAGAATAAAGATTTCGAAAAAAGACATGTTTTTATAATGAGATTTTTAGAGTTTGTGGCATCAGTTAGAAAAACTGGGTGTCTAGAGAAAGGTATTGAATGGACCAAGTAAGAAGACTCATGAGCTCAAACACCAAGAAAGAAAGGAGCGTTAAGAGAATGCATCTTCGTGCAAATGAGAAAAATAAAAGAGAAAATATTAGTAAGCCCGTTAGTCAGGACGGTGGCATGTCCACACGGGTACTTTCACTGTGGTAGCGTAGGAAATTGAGGTTAGTGCCTCTCCTTCTGTTTGTGGCTAGGTCACTTCTGATCAAGGTGGCACCAGTAAAGAAAAGAGATTTTCAAATTTCAGATTTAGAACAGTTTTAAACTAGAATTGAGCTTGGTTTTGGCTTTCGAGTTTTAGCCAGATTCTAGCTAAGATAAGAATAGAATTTTAGGGCTAATTTCAACTACAGAATAGTGTTTTAACCAGATTTGAGTTTTGAGATTAGGCTAGAGTCTAACCTAGAGTTGTTTTCAGAAACGAAATAAATCATGAGATTTTAAAATAGAAAACAGAGATGTTTGAGAAAAGCATAAAGATTTCCAGGAAAGAGATTTCCCAGAAAAGATATGTTTTTCTAAGTCTTTTCAAAAAGAGATTTATTGAGCTTGTTTTAGTTTTTAAAACCTAGAATTTAGTTGATAGAGGTTTTCCATCGTTGTTTTTGGTGAGCACATACTGGGAGACTTAGAATTTACTTACACGTGTTTTACTTTTTTTTTGTTTTCAAATGCTTAGTTTGGAGTGCAATTCAGCTCAATGTTCATGAGTCAGGAACCATTAGCCACACACATAGGTTTTGGGTAGATTACAGTTTATTTTCCGTTTTAGTGCATTTAATCTTAGTTTAGTAGCTTAGATTCCGTAGCGTCCGGTTTGGAACGTTACAAGTTAGATATGGACGTGTTTAGATCACTTTGCCTAAATTCCATGCTACACATCCACACTTGATCCATGTCGTTGGTTGTATTAGCATTAATGACCATTGTGGGTTGAATTACGCCTAAAGTAATAAAAACTTTTTTGATTCTATGTTGGTATAATTCGTAGACCAAATTGTAAGATGTTCATATTTAAATAACCATTTGGAGCAGCTCATATAATTTTAATACTTTAATTATTAATTTTATATGTGGCTCAAGTGGGAGATTATTGGCTTAAATCTAGTAATATATAAGAGCTAATATAAAATAAATTAAAGTATTATAGACTATTTTATGATTAGACTCATTATAGTGATCTATTTGGTTTTTTAGGTTGAGCTGATTTACATCTTAAGTGATGTGGATTAATATGTGTAGAGACTACTAGGATATTTTTCCATTTGTTAATGGATCAAATTAGAAATTTGCATTATTATAAATTTCTATATATTAGGATCATGATCCCCAAATCCTAAACTTTTGGTCTCTCTTCCTCACCCTCATCTTGAGAAAAGAAAAAGAAAAAGAGGAGTTGAGTGGTTTAGAAGATCAGATTTTGGCAAGAAGAGTAAGGAATTTCACGGTTTCTACATTGATTCAGGTACGCTTCCACATATTATTTCTATTTGTGATGACTATGACGTAATTAGATCTTGAAATGCATTTTTAATATATAATATTTATGTATTTTTTTATATCTATTTTTTACATCTGATTGTTTGAATGGTTGAGTGGTTTTTTTTGTCTTGTTTTTTTTTTGATAAAGAATGGTTTAGTGGTGGAATTGGAGTTTTAAAATGGACTAGGTATTGGATTTTGGATTTTGTAAACCAATATTTTGGAGAACTACTGCATTAGTTTGGAGTTCAACCTTAGACCTTAGTGGCGAGACTAGCCACATATAAGGTGTCCTTATCCATAAGAATACATGATTTTAACCTGACTTCCTACAACAATCATCCTCGAAAATTGAAATTTCACTAGAATCCACTTTCTTCCTAGAAGTTGTATCAAATGGAGTCTTCTTATGGTATAATACTTCAAGGAAGCAAATTCTAGTTTACTAAGGAGGTGATCAGTTAAACTTTTGCTCTTCTAATTCGGGTGGAAATCTTATTTGATGCAAAAGTTAAATCAAATGTAACATAAATCGTCAACTTTTATTTAAACACAACGATTGGAGCGTGTGTAAATGTAACACCCTCGTGCTACACAACAGTACAAGAACTACCCAAATGCAGCTAAAAGAATCTAAATAACAAAATTAAATAAATAAAACTAAACACCTAGACCAGTGTACGGCAAAAGTGGCTCGAAAAAATGATGCAGCAGACTAGACTACACCTACTCCTGAGCACCTGAAACAAGGGAAGAAGGAAAACACGCATGAGTGACAGGAATGTTGCCCAGTACGTGCCCCAAAACAGTGGCAAAACCCACAAAACTTTTGCTAGAAAATCTCGAGAAAACCACAATCGCCAAAACCAACACACGTGGTTAGAAAGACTTCGAAAAGGATGCCATTTTCAAAACTTTCTTTTCTTTTTTCTTTCAAAACCTCATGATCATTAACAAATCTTTATGCACAACTCAGGAAAAGCAAACCATCGCATCTAGCTTCCCAGTCCAAAGCATCATTTAATCCATTAACATAATTCATCACAAATCAGGACTAGGAACTAGTCCAACACAAATCCACAATTCTTATTTCAAAACTGGTCGCATCACCCTAGCCACAGCCGATCGACCTGGCCACAAGCAGCTGGTGAGGATTCCATGTCACCACACCCACACTATAGTGTCGCGGTGAACCACCCCGCGCTGGAGTTCAACTGCTCCGGCTGCAGCCTCAAATGTACCCTTACTAGTACATGCACGGAGTGTGTCCTCGCGACGCCCTAGTGCCTGAGCACCTGGGAACTCTAACCTTAGACCCAACCAGCACCGGCACTGAGGGTAGTTCGGGTCTACCATACTTTGTGTCCTACAGTACCTCCACAGTCTCGAGGCTCCTACCCCGGACTGTAAACTCGGCAACCACAACCAAGGATACGTCCCCGACATCTCTAGAGGTCTCACTACCCCTGTCAGCAAGCCCTGGCCTAATTTTGGTTCCTACAAATCTCATAAATCTCTTTAAAATCATATGTAATTTCTCTTTTGAAAACATTTGACAAAACCATTTTTCATTTATAAAACTCTTTATAAATCTCACGCATTGTGCGTCACATTATCATCTATGGTTCTCAAAAACCCAATCATTCATTCATGGTCATTGTACCATGCAATCACCCCTCACATGGGTCCACATTTATCCACATAAATCATGTTTCACAATTCATGGGAAACATCATTAAAACAACATGTTCACATGCAATATCTCATAAATCATTTCCATGCATCTCATACATTTATCATGCATTTATCCAGATTTATTAACATTTTACAAAGCATTTCTCAATATAGTCCTGGGTCCTGATTCGGCATACCGAATAGGGTCCTGGTCGACTAAAAATCTCTGATTCAGTCGACCGAAATATTTCGGTATTCCGAATTCCTATCAATTTATCAGTTCCCTGCCAGAACGGTCGACCGAAATCATCCGGTCGTCCAAAATTCCCTGATTCGACCGATCGAATTTCCCCCGGTCGTCCGAATCAGTGGTCCAGGGAATCCACCTGGGAGCATTTCGGCATACCAAACCCTGTTCGGCATACCATTTTCTGCGATTGCAAAAAGCCTCCCCGGCCACCAAAGTGGAAGTAAGGAGCAGACCCCTCTAAATCACCACAAAAAGTACAAGTAAAACATGAGGTGTAGACCTCCAAGTCTACTTCAAAACCCCTCAATCCAAACATAAAACCATTAAGCATGCTGTTCTATAGAAATTCACAAAGGCATAAGACTCATGAAGAATCACTCTAGCATGCATCAAGAACACCCACGAAACATCCTTGAATCAACATGATATCTTCACAAACACATGAGTCATCTCATTCACAACATCATCCCTATTTTTGCATGATTTCTACTTCATTATTCATGATTTAACCCTAATCCTCAACACGCCCTAATCGGAAAAGGAAGGAGGAGGGGAGAAGCGTACCTGGCTCCGACGAGCCTCGCGTGCCCTCGAGCTTCGACGATGCATGACACTGGCCTTCCCCCACACTCGCACGATCTCCCTTAACACGAAGCTTCCTTCCCACTCACGGCTCACCTCCTCCCTTCTCCCTCTGGTTCCTCCTTAATCTCCGCACTCCATGCCTCCCTTTAATGCCACCTCCGCGCCTGCCATCCCCCAGAATCCCACCTGCCCCTCTGCCGTCGAAGGGACGGGATGAGCAGCCCTCCCACTAGGGCTCAGGAGCAGGAGGAGACAGGTCGCAGGTCACGGGTGTGGGAAAGAAAGGAGGGGTCACAGGCATGTGTTTGCGCTTCTTTGACCAGGTCCAAGTTCAAGTGGGTCTCACCCCCAAACATGGGTCCTAGATTCCCAAACAGACCCACAAAGCCAAAGAAGTCACACCACAAGGGAAAACCAGGAACACGAACACATTGCACAGGGAGAAACCACAGCCAACAAACACCACCTAGATTAACCACTAACAAACCATATACAAATAATACAGGAAATTCCATGGTTTATATTAAATGGAAAATCCGGCACATATGTTACAGTAAAAATCCAAAAGTCAAGTTAATCTCAAGAGTTATAGGGAGTGAACTTCTTATCAACTATTGAAACATCTTTCTTACATTGCCATAGTTGTAACATCAGGGCCTGATTGTCCATTTTTATAATAAACCATGTATTATTTGTAATATTGTGTTTAATGGTTTATTAATGGGTAATCTGTTGTTTCTTGGTTGTGTGTGGTTGTGGGTGGTTTTCTGTGCATCTGGTTGTGATTTGGGACCTATTTGGAGTCCAATTGGAGGATGCACAGTCGCCTCGGTTTGCGTGCCCGTTCTTTTCCTTTTCTTTCTTTTTCTTTCTTCTCCCACTCACGAGCTCACACCCGTCTCCTTCCCCATTACCCTCCACCAGCCCGTGCCACCACCA
>JAMKQA010006813.1:0-12505 GCA_024699735.1 Posidonia australis
AGGAAAATCCCCTTGCGACCTCCACATTGGATGGGATTAGTCATTTTCCCATGACCAAATCCTATGGTTTGAGTAGGTCTTAAAGTCTTAAAAATACATCTTTAAATCATGCGATTAAATGAGATACCATCCGCACGCTCAACAGTAACGATCAATGCTGAAGTCTGATATGGACACTTAACCAGCAAGGATGTTTTGCTTCTCGTAGGGAAAGAACTAGTCAATGTGTAGACTTGCTAACCTCAATAAGTTCCCTCAAATACCGAGGCCAAATTCCTAAGTATCTCCTTAAGACCACTGGCTGCATTGCTCATTGGTTTCATACAGTAACGATGATTAATTGTAGAGTAGAAGAGAAGTTTCCTATACCACTGGCTGCGTTGCTCATTGGTTCCATACAAAGGTTTAAAGATTTTAGCTTTGCACAAGTATTTAGAAACCTGGAGGTTTTCTTTTGTTTCAGGGTTGAGTATACTTATGACTATCTAAACGAATACTTACACTCTAGCTATTGCTGGAAAGCCATTCTTTTGTAGAACCATTCTAGAGTGTTTTCGTTAAACTGCATGTACATTATTTGAGCTAATCTAGATGATTAAGCTTGGAATTGATCGATTGAGTTACTTTCATTACGATTCATTATTTAACTCCCCAATGGATTTTTGTATTAGGTATAACCCTAAGATATCCAGCATAATCATGCAATATCCTAAAAATTTTATCTTATGAATATGAACTAGGGTGTAAATGGATCGGCTATAGTACAAACATAGATGTTACTATATCCATATCCATTTTTGAAATGTAGATATAGATACGGATATTATATAGATAGAAAAATTACATATTTATATCTTCAAAAAATGGATACAGATATGTAACAGATAAAATTAGATCAGATATAGATAGAGTCAAATATAAAAACAAATATGATGACCCTTGCTGACCCTAGAAGAGGCTCTATTCTTAAGTTGCAGCTCTGTCTGCTGGTGGTGTAATTTTTGAACATTTCTTTTTGAGCTGTTGCCTCTACTGCTGTAATATTTCATACATTACTATGTTTTTCTTACCGGACATTTAAAGCCGATGAAATACATATTAAACTTTTACCAAAAAAAAAATAAATATATGATGATATGCACATCATATAATTAGTTAAACCATTAATAAGATTTTCATATATTTATATATTTTAAGTTATTCAATATATATGAAATAAAAAGAATATATATCAAAAATAAAAATACATTAGACATGATGATTGGTTGGACTTGCCTTTTCTAAAAAGAGGTGAATTTATGAATCCAAATCTTGACATTCTACCTCTAAGGATGTATAATTAATTAATGATTAATAAGAAGTCTGTCACATTTTGTAACATATTTTGTTAATTAAAGTCAATAAAATCCTATAAATGATAAAGTAAAATCCTTGTAAATTAAATAAATAATTTTTGAGAAGAGAAATATGACAAAGTAAAAAACTTATAAATGACAAAGTCCTAATCAACAAAGAACTATTTGGATGTTTGTCGCAAAAGTCAAAATACTTGTTGAATAACATCATGACATGTTATGGAGTATTGTAGCATGAAAACTCAACATGCAGTCTAAGAAAAAGAGAATAGATCTAGGGTTTGATTTTAAAATTTTAACATTAAATATTTAATACATATCTATATATATAAGGAGAGGATCAATTGTAAACTGTCCTCATTTGAACATTTTAAGTGCAATTTTCAAAATTACGTGTTATAAGTTTTAAAACAAAAATATAATCCATGGATCATAATCTACATCATCTGGATTAGATATACGTCAAAATTTACATAATTTAGAAATTATTAATATATATATTTATTCATATACAAATTCAACGGTTTTAAAACAAGAATTACTAAATTTCTAAGTTATAAATTTTAAAATCAAAATGTAATCCATGAATCTTAATATACATCATCTAGATCAAGAACATACTAAAATTCATATCATTTAGAAACTCATAACATATACGTGTATTCATATACAAATTCAATAGTTATTTATGAGCTATAACAAACTATAATAAGTATATACTGAATTCAATATTTAGGAATTTTAAAATCAGCAAATTTTTATATACAAGTATTTTCAATAGTTTTGATTATATTTAGTAGTTTAGATTTTTAATCTAATGATTAGATGTTGAGAAATAAAATTTTATATACTCATACACACATAGATATATGTAAAGTACCAGTATCTGCATCCGCTCCTAAACAAATTGGATATCTATATCCGCCCATAAACGGATCCAGATTCGTTATAAAAATACTACAGCTATTTGCACTCCTAATATGAACCCTTCTATGTGTCTAAGCTTTTCTAAAGTATTTTTCCAAACAGTTCATTTTATTTACCTTTAATTTCATTCAATTTCACATAATGCTACATTTTTTTTATCACTCTTTCGTCTTTATGAAACATTTCTCCCAATATCTTGTTTGATATCACTTCTCACCCCCTTTAAAGGAGAAAAGGAGGTGGCTTTCAAAGGAAGGTGTTTTTTTTAAAAATCGATAGATTTTTTTTTTCCCCTGCGATTCGTGAGGTTCGAACATGAAAGGAAGGTGTAAGTTCCACTCCTCCTGGCCAATAGCACCATGACAGTTGATTGCTTTGAAAGAAAGGTGTTGATAAGAAAAAAATAAAGGCTATGAAATGCAATAATATTGCAAGTGATGGAAGGGTAAAAAAGAAAATAAAATGTTCATACTTGAACCTTAACATGTTAAAAACTTTAATCTAAAAGAATAATCTATTATATTAAAGAAACACCATCCCATGGAACAAAATGCATTTTTTCCTTTTCATTTAAGTCAAGAATTAAGGATAATTAAGTATTTTCCTTTTAAATTTTTACTTCAAAATTTGCTACATATTAATCATCCAAAAAGCTTAAGAAGGTAACTCATGTCGTCATATAACATTGAAAATGTTTTCATAATAAGAAATTATCATGTTTGTCCATTAATGATTATCAATCATAATAAAAACATAGGAGGAGCACAATATTAAACTTTTTTATTTTTTGAATTTTGATTACCATAATCAACAGTAGCAGTAGCTAGATCTTATGATTTCTCAACCACAATCATCGATTAATTATTTTAACATTAAAATTTTTTATTTTGTATCACACGTAAATAATAACAAAGTAATTATCATAGGTGATCAAATTAATCTTTTGATTTAGAAAAAAAAGGTGAAGTACTATAATTTTATACCAAATATAATATTAATTCCTTATCCTAATTCATTGTCTCAATCTGTACAAATTTATAAAATCAAGATCAACCTTTAATTTTAAATTTAAATAGTTTTATCTTATATTAAGAGGCAAGTAAGAGTAATTTGCATTATTATTCTCTCTTTTATCTTTTCTATCTATTAGATTAAAAGACTTATGAGTATAAAATCAATCCACATTTGTTCAAAAAAATATTATCATTTTTCTCAATAATTTCCAATACTAAATTTTAACATTTTTAAATTTGTTCTTTATAAATTATGTGTGATATGTATCTCGCATTTCAATTTTATTTTCAAAATCCTAACATGATAATTTTTTGATTCTTTTCTTGCATGCAGTTTGCACGTGCATTTCACTAGTATTTAATAATAGAAGGGGTTATTGGACTCTAGCATGACCATATTAGACCAAGGGTTTATACTTAATTTGATATTTTATCAGGAAGGATATAAATAAATGGTTTATTTCATGAGTTTATACATAATTTTATATATTATTAGGTAGGAAATAAATAAATGGTTTGCAAGGGAAGAAAATTTTGAACAAAGAGAAAAAATACACGTGAATTTGGGCAAGTGAAGGCGATTTCTATTTTTAAACGTGGTGAATTTCGATAATTGAGCAAAAGATTAAGTTAATAAAAAAGAGGTGTTTTTTTTTTTTTTTACATATACATTTTTGTACCAAGTACCCTTTGATTTGGAAACAAAGCCTTCTTCTGGTTAAACTTTTATTGCTTGTTTCTTGTTTTTCCATCCCCCTTTCTCTACAGCACTCTTAGTGGGTCTTTGCTTCTCCATCAGCAAATAGATGTTCCTTGATAATGACTCATTGTTACAGTGGCTGAGAGAATTTTAAACTCGTTACAAGTTCCAGGTTCGAATCCTGAAACATGCATAAAAATTCGTCTAAACCAATAACAAAAAAAAAAAAGATGCTCCTTCTGCCTCAGCAGGTTACAGGTTCCTTTGTTAAAAGGCTCTCCTTCTTTCTGCATCAAAGTTACTTTTCTTCACTCCCATCATCTACAAGATGTAACTTCCCTCTTCCTAACTTAACAGACTACTGTCAATTCGTTACAATTTGCACAATGCAAAAATACGAAAGATCCGGACCTCAAGAGGGAAGTTGAGCCCTCAACTACTTGGTTAAATGGTAAAACCCCAGGATGATTATACTTGAAGTCGACAATTAATTATTATATTGTTGTGCACAGGATGTTGTCATGCATGTTTCTTAGAGATAGATAGTTGCCCTAATCGACATCATCATTATCCTTAACGTAACACCATCACTTGCCCTAAGACTTTGATTAACATTATCTGGATGGTGTACATTGGTTGGTTCAAACCATCGAATTGAATCAAGTTTCACTGTTTGATTTAGAATTTCATAAACAGATAGAAGATAGTTCAGTTCGATTTAAGGAGTCGGTTTAACCGAACCTATACATATTCATACACATCTACATTTACCTATTCCAGATGTAGACATAAATTTATATTTTTATTCAAGTTAAACTTGATAAGAGATAAATAAATATGGTCTTAAAATAATGTCATATATTAATTAATATACTTAATCATGTGTTGTGTTTTAACTAATTATTGATCAATACTTTATTTATTTTAGTATTGTAGATCGTAACGAAGAATAAACAACAAACCATGAATTAAACCAAACTAACTAAAAACGTAACGATTCAATTTGGTTTAGTTTCAATAATTAAGTTATTTGATTTAGTTTCAGTTTCTTCTAAGCCATAATTTAATTATTTGAAATAATTAAATTATTCCGATATGTGATTTTATCCAAGACCAAACCAAATCAAACCATATTCACTCCTAAGTGTAGAGTTCACTAGTCGAAGCTACAAGTTCCACATAATTCAATTAAGCCACGCTATTGAGGTGGAAGTTATCCCTCATGGCTAATTAACTAAGCATCCATTCAAAATGGAGGGTGAAAAAAGAAAGAAAGAAAGAAAGAAAAGGAATAGATTTGGCACATGATTCTTTGCGTGGCAAAACATATAAGAAGTGATTTTGTAGGCCAGAAAAGACACACAACACAAAAACAAGAAAAAGAAAGAAAACCCGTAGACTACAGGATTAGGAGGAAGTTGTGTTAGAGGGGCTTGGATGCTTCTCCTTAATCATTGTCCTTCCAACGAATGAGTGGTGCTGTGGATCGCAGACCTTTTCTTCTTCTGCACGTAACAGGGAATACCAAACCAGATACAGATAAGGTTTGGGGACAACAAAGTTGATGGCATGTGGCTCACTTAGCTATAGCCAACAGGCCATGCAAGTGGGGTGATTTCATTTAAACCATACTGCTTGTGCGCAGGAGAGAATACCCCCCCACCATTGATGGTGACAGAAATAAAATGAAAAGACTTTATCTTCCCAACAACGATTAGTAACCGACTCAAGTAAGTTAACAATCACTCACTAAAATCCTTTTTTTTTTTTGGTTGGAAACGGTTAATTGAGATTTCAAAGAAGTCGAATAAAAGTATCATCAAGTCATAATTATACAAAAGTTGGAATCTAAAGTCCCAATTAGAAATAGATCAGAATTTTAAATCAATAAAAGTAGTACTACAGAAAGATACTATTAGAGATAGTTCAATTAAGATATAATGTTATTTTTAGTCTCAAAATCCTTTAAAGTATTTTGTAAATTTCCTGATTCCACTCTAGGAAGTTCTGCTTCAGGATTGATTTTAGAGGATGAAGGGATAGAAGTAGAAGTGGGTTGTTCCACCATCTGTGAAGCCATAGCAGTAGTATATTGAAACAATTCTCAAGTAGAAAGAGAATGAAACAGTTTTGATACCAAATATACGTAGTAGTATAATAATACTTATGTATTAATAGTAAACAGTTTTAAAAGGTAAATAATTTTGTTAGAGAATTCAATCTCGGACGGACGACCATGTATTGCTTTGATCTTCCATCGCCAGTCTCCATGATGAAATAACTCCATCACCTTAACCAATTAAAGCTCTTCCATTTGGCCATCAACTCCCCAAGATTCAGATTTTGTTGCAAACAGCCACAAAATCCCATATAACAAAGTAACAAACCCAACAAAGGATATTTCATTGTAAAAACTTACCTCCCCCAGCTTTCAGCATTTGCAAGCCCAGAAGTTAGGTCCGACTTTCAATCCTCGCTTAATAAAGAAGGAATGAGGCATTCTTCTCCCTGCATTGACTAAACTATCATTTCCATCTCATCAAAAAATCTTGTCAATTCTTTAAAGATAGGATACAATTAGATCAATCAATTGATTGTGTACTTAGCTTATATTTGGAAACTTTTTGTCTTACGTAGTTTATTAAGAAAAATTAGTTTTTTGTTAAGTTATATTTTTTGTATCTTTTATAAAGATAAAGAAAAGTTCATTTGATTTGTATGTCTAATAAATACTTATAAGTTAGTCAAAGGATAATAATACTCTCGCTATTGTCGCCAGCTACTACCTACTTGTCACTGCATCATCGCCGTTCGTCGTCGATGACCACCATTGTAACTATTGCCCGCCGCATTGGTCGCTGCCACAGTTGTCATCGACTACTATTGCCATCACAGTTGTCGACTATCACCACTGTCGTCGTCGTTGACTATCACTATTATTGTCATTGTCGGTCACTACTACCATCGCTGTCATCGACCACCACCACTGCTGTCACGAGTTGTTGACCATCACCACTGTTGGCATCATCAACCACTACCGCCACCACCACCGACAGCCACCACCGCCACCGCCATCGTCGACCAACACCATCGTTGTTGTCGTCAGTTACCACCACCATCATCGTCACCTGCTACCACCATCGCTGCTATCGTCCGCCACCACCACCACCATCTTTGTCAGCCACCACTGTCGTAGCCATCACTGATCACCACCACTGCTGCCATGAGTCATCGGCCACCACCATTTCCTCTGTCGTCGATCACCACCATTGCCACCATCGTCGGCCACCACTATTGTTGTCGTTGATCATCACAACCACCATCGTCGTCGACCACCTTCACCACCGTCGTAGGCTGCCACCACAACCATCGCTACCGACAGTCACCACAATCATCACCATCGTCGGCCACCACCACCGCCACAGTTGTCGACCATCACCATCGCCATTACCAACCACCACCACCGCTGTCACCGATCACCACTATCGTCGTCGTGCCTTAGTTCATGTTGTAATTAAAATCAACTTCTAAGGATATCGTTGAAAAAACTACGGTTAACATTCATAACTTTTTAAAAAGTTAACTCTTATTAATCTTTTTAAAAGCTACTTCAATAGCTTAAAATGAATTAAAAAGCTACAGACAATTTATTGAAAAAGCTCGATAAACATGCTCATTTGTAAATGTTTAATAGACAATAAACGTTTAACACAATAAGCTACTATAAAAAAACATTTCCAAACGCTACCTTAGTGTATAAGATTAATCATGTTAATATGTTACCATGTCTATAATTTTTTCAACAATATTTCATATATTTTAGAAAAATTATGATCAATTATTAACAAAATAAAAAATTTAAACATGCATAAATTACATTTGTATTCAATTTGGTAACATTGTGTTGATGTGACCGTGCCGACAACCCAGGGGCCGATCTGACGCTGGGGTCGCGCCAGAGGGGGGAGGAGGCCACAGCCCATGTCGAGATGGTGAGGGCGCGAGACGGGACTAGAAGGAGAGAAATGGAGTCGCCACTTGGTCTTTTAAGGGAAAGACAAGGAAAACCACAAACAATTCACTAAAGTGAATGAATGAGACGCAAACGTGAAAGCCAGATGTCTACTAACTAGAGGATGGGTAAGGATTTCTATTACGCACGGGGAAGGTGTTAGGCACCCCCGTACGTCCGAGAAACTTGATCTTTCTAGTCTAATTCGCTTGCTTGAGGCTGAATGAATGTTTGATATGCCTAGATTGTGTTCTAATTATGTTGATGTGAGTGCCAATACAATACTGGTTGGATGTGAAAGACGATGTGCAAAAATTACGGAAAAGTCCACATGAATTGAGAAAATCGTAGAAAATCACATGAAATGACGATGTTTTTGTAAAGAACGCCTCCGAAAACCATGTTGATGTCAAAAGGATAAAAAGTCGAGTCAACCCGGGTTCTCAGAATCATGGAAAAAGTCGTGAAAATCAAAAAGGGGAAAAATAATCCGTGATGGGGTTACATGTCGGCCCTCAGCCCTGTTACTGTACGCCCTCGGGCGATGAAATCCAAATCAAATCAGGAAAATATGAAAACAGGGAATAAAGATAGTCAAATCTAATATCAGATGAAGGAACTTGAAAATAGATAGGAGAAAAACCACGGAAGAATGTATGGAAATGCAGACTTATCCAAAAAGGAGGGACTAAAATGCAAATACAGCAAAATAGTGCAAAAATGCATGGAAATGTACCTAAATAGGTAAAATTCACTAAGGAATGTTGTAGACAAAGGTTATGCGTGACCTGGTGCAATAACAGACACACGTGCATGAATTGATGGCACAGGGGCAATTTGGTCATTTTAGTGGTAAAAAGTGATAAATGTATGCATGGGGACAATGCATGGTCTAAGGAATGCCAAAATGTATGAAAAATGTCAGGAAAGAAGAAAACATGCAAAAGAAAAGGTTATGAAACAATAAAACAATGTAAAAACAATAAAAGATAAGTGTAGGGACTAAAACGTAAAATTCACAAAAGGGATGAAAATATGGTTTAAAATTCATTCAAAAACTTCTATCCTAGTGTACAGATGATGGATCAAAGGACAATGTGACAATGGGATGTGAGAATTGTTCTTAGATGATTTCTTGAAAACTCAGGGTCTAATTTGCAAAATTCCCAGAAAGAAAATTTTTATGATAAAAAAAAGTGTTTAATAGGTTTGTTAGGATGCCAGGATGTAAAATTTAATGAAATATGGCTATGTGATGTAACACGAGTAAAAAGTATATTTTTGTAATTTCTTGAAAACCTAGGGTCTATTGTGCAAAATTCCCACATAGGGTGCAAATCAGACAAAAATATCTAATTAGATGTTCATTTACATTGAAAACAGGGTTTTTTGATGGAAACCTTATTCAAATGGAGATTTAATATGTACATGTGATCAATTAATATGAAACAGGTGAGAATTGTGATTTGAAAATGTAATAAAAACTTTCATTAATGATTTTAAAAAAATTCAGGGACTTAGATGTAAAGTTTCCTATTCAGAAACATTATTGGTTAAGTTTTGGGACTGATTTGCAAAATTTCAAGACCAAAATGTGATAAAAATCAAGTTTTTAACATTCTCAGTGTAGTTATGGATATTTACAAGGTTTAAAATGCAAATTGTACAAAGAATCTCTTTTCAAAAACTCTGGGGGCCAAAATGCTAAACTTCAGGACTTAATTGTGATAAAAACTCAATTTTAATGATGATCAATGTAATTGTTGGAATCTTCAGGGTTTAGAATACAAATATCACATAGAAAACCTTTTTTTAAAAGCCACAGGAAACAAATGGAAATATTCTGGACCTAAATGTAATGAAATCATGTTACAGGGACCCAGATGTGATAAAAACATGCATTAATATGTTAAGAATTAAAAGATGAACTATGTTGGGGGCCACATGCAAAATTCATAGAGAAAATAAAAGAAATAAAAAGTATTTTAAAACTACTGGGATTAAAGTGAAAATGTTTGGACTCATATGCAATAAAAAGGACCTAAACGTAATAAAATAAGGATTTAAAAGTAATAATCAATAACTTAAAATAAAATAACAAAAAAACCTAAATCTCTTCTATTCGAAGATCGCCGGTGACCCCTCGCCGGCGCCAACTCCGGCGAGCTCCCAACGGCGGCGCAGCAGCGGTGGTCGGGGAAGCAAGGGGGCGCCACGGCGAGCGCCCCCGTGGCGATGGGCTGCGCTGGGGAGGCCCGAGAGGCCTCCCCCACCTCGAGCTTCGACGTGCGGTGGCCGTCGCCGGAGTTGACAACGACAGAAGCTCCTGGCGGGGGCTTCGTGGCTGGGACGTTGCGGCGAGCACCGGGGAACCATCGGCGAGGCACATCTGGGCTGTGGAGTGTCGCGGATGAGGCTGGAACGACGTGGGGTGCTCCCCTCGTCACGAGCTCCGGCGAGCTGTCCCGTTGACGTCGCAGGAGGGGCTGCAGAGGCGGAGGAGCGCGGGAAATGGTTGGGGAGCTCTGGGGGCCCGCGGTGGTGCTCCTGGAGGTTGTGCGGAGGTCGGGGATCCTCAGACCACCCTTCCCGCTAGATTCGCCGGCGATGACTTCGATCATCTCCCACAGCGACGGGGAGCGGCGCTCCGTCTGCCTGGGCCTTCGCGAGGCCATCCGCGGGCTTAGGGAGCAAGGGGGAAAAGGGAGGAGAAGGAGAGGAGGCCCATAGGGCCTTCCTCGGACCTGAAGGCCTCTGGCCTCGTCGGTGGTGGTTAACCCACCATCGGAGGCAAGAATGACGGTGCAAAGGACCTGTGCACTCCGCTGGGATGCGATCCAAAGGACACAGGAGACTCTATTTTGCCTAAAGGAGTTCAAATTGAAACTAAAAGAGGGGGGTGAAAATACCTGGGATGATGGTTTGGTTGTCCTCCGGCGAAGCTCGACAGCGACGCTCCTCTGGGCTGATGCTCCGGCGAGTTTTAGGGAAGCTCCTGGGTTGCAAAGGTGATGGAGGGAGTGCACTGGATATGGTGGTAGTGGCTGGGTGGTTTGGGGTGCGAATGGATGCTCTCCCAGACCCTCTCCTTTGGTCTCCGGCGATCTCACTTCCCTCTGTCCTCTCCAGTTCAGTTTTGTTCAGTCCCCCTCTCCTGTTGTCGTCTTCTCTTCTGATGCGGTTGTCAAAGCTTTAAGGGGTCGAATGGATGAGGAGTTCGTGGGTAATGGCAGTTGGGCAGATGTGGGAATGGGGAAGATGGGGAGAGTGGGTGTCGTTAAAGGGAGGAAGAATATGACACTATTCATTTAATTTTTTCATTTCCTAAGTTTTGAATTAAAATGTGGTTTGGGCTTAATGGACTTGACTTTGGGCTTTTGGTTTGGTTTTTTTGTTTTTTTGCTTTTGGTTTTTTGTTGTTGTTTTAGGTTTTAAGGTTTTGGTTTAGTATTTTGGTTTTGTTTTAAGTTTTTGATTTTGTTTATTTGTTTTTGGTGATTTTAATTAAATTTTGATTTTGAAGTTTAATTATTTTTAAAAATTAGGGTTTTAGAGGTTTGTATTTAATTAAGAGATTTTAAATTAATTTCTTTTGGGATTAAAAGTTTTTAGGTTTTTTTCATTTTAGGGTTTTATGATTTAATTAATTAGTTTTAAATTAGGATTTTATGGATTTAACTATTTTAGGGGATTTTAGGGTTTTTTTGATTTTAATTAAAGTTTTTTAGCTTAAATTAGGGTTTTGTTGTTTTAATTAAGGATTTTTTAGTTTAATTAAATTTTTTGGGTTTTAATTGGAATTTTGGGTTTTAATTTAGGCTTTTTAGATTTTAGACATGGTTTTTAATTTAATTAGGGTTTTTTGGATTTTAATTAAAGTTTTTGGGTTCAAATTAGGGTTTTTTAACTTTATTAAATGACTTTAGGGTTTTTTAGGGTTTTTTGAGTTTAATTTAGGTTCTCCTTTAAATTGAATGGATTAAGGTGGTTTAAAAATGGATTTTATTTGGTTTTAACTTTAATTAGGGTTTTCACTTGATTAATTTGGATTTTAAATGTTTTTAAGTGGATTTTGCTTGATTTTGATTTTAATTCGGGTTTTCAATTGATTAATTTGGATTTTAAGTGGATTTTGCTTGATTTTGATTTTAATTAGGGTTTTCACTTGATTTTTGGATTTTAAGTGTTTTAGGTGAAATTTGTTAGTTTGGTTTTTAATTTGGGTTTTAATTAATTAATTAGAATTTTTAGTGGATTTTGGTTAATTTTGTTTATTTTTGGTTTTAATTAGTGATTTTACTTAATTAATTAAGGTTTTATGTGGATTTAGGTGAATTTTGTTTATTTTGGTTTTAATCTAGTGGTTTTTGCTTTGATTAATTTAGAATGGGTTTATGTGAGCCTAGTAGGCCTAGTGGGTTTGTGTGGGCCTAGAGTGGGCCTAGTGAGCTTGAATGAGTCTAGTGGGCTTGTGTGGGCCTAGTGTGGGTCTAGTGGG
>JAMKQA010006814.1:0-12550 GCA_024699735.1 Posidonia australis
ATGCCGAAATCTCCTGATTCGGTATGCCATTTCCATTCGGTATGCTGAATTCTGCGAAACCAGAAAACGGCCCAAACCCTATCGTCCGAAATCGCCCCAACTGGGACCTCCGATCGGACCCCCTAAACAAACACCAAAAATCTTGCATAGAACATATAGTGTAGACTCTCAAGTCTACTCCAAAACGCAACAAACAAAACTAAAATCCATTCACCAAGCATCAAGATACAAAATCACAAAGGCAAAAGGGTCAAAACGACCCAAAACGCAACCACTAGCATAAATGCCCATAAATGCTCCATAAATCTTCAATAAATTCTAGGAAAGGAAATTTACCTAGATTTCATGTAATCCTAGCATTTTATACCAATACCATGCTCTCTATTGCAAGGAGTGGAGATGCGTACCTGAGAAATGCTTCCAGCGAACTCCGGCGCAACCACGGCCACGAGGCACTCCACGTGAGCTCCGCGCACCACCACGAGCAACCACAGCCCTCCGCTTCACTCCCTTGATCTCTTCCTCTCTCTCTGTCAGCGCGCGCGCAAAGGGGATACAAGGGAAACAGAGGTGGTGGGGAGACGAGTGGAAAGGAAGAAGGGGAAGGAGAAGGAAGGAGAAGGAGAAATGAGGAGGAAAGGAAAGGAAAGGAAGTAGAGGAGGAGGAGTAGCGCCGCCGAAGAGGAGGGGAAAGGAAGAAGAAGGAATGAGGAGAAAGCAATGGGTGGCAAGGAGAGGTGCAGTACGGTGCAGCTTATAAAGCCTACGCCTGGAGTAGTTGAAAACGTACCCACCTACACGTCTCAACCACCAGCACACCGCACAGCAACCAACCGCCAACGTCCCTCTGCCGTCACGCCGTCGTCAGCGCCTCGCCGGAGCCATCGTCGGAGTCCACAGTGCCAGTGAACTTCGAAGGAGATTTCTTTTAGGTTAGACCCTTTAGTTTTAGCTTTTTAGTCATAGGTCCTTATATAATTGCATTTGAGACCTTTTCTACTTAACTTAAGTCTTGTTTTTTTGTATTTTAGTCCCTACAGTTTAAGTAACTTTCATTCTTCATTCTATTCCTGTAAGATTTGCATATAACTCCCTGCATAATTTAATGTTTATTTCTTAATGCATTCATACATGTTTTTACCACACCTGGGTCCCTGTTTCATATTTTCGTTACATTTAAGTCCAAAGAATTTGCATTTAAACCCCCAGAAACATTTTTAAAGGACTTTTCCCTATTAAATTGCATACTGGACCCTTAAGCTTTTAAAAATTACTCTGATTATCTTTAAAACTCAACATTTATCACATTCAGGCCTAGACCTTTTACATTAAACCCCAAGGAAATTAAAAATGAGTTTCTGCTTGTGAATTTTGCATAATTACACTGATCTTTATGTAATCCTTTTCTTATCACAATCAGACCCTGAAATTTTGCACACAAGTCCCTGACTCTATAATAAACAATTCCTGAGCAGACAATTTACGTTTAGACCCTTAGATTGATTTCAAGTCCATTATTTAAGGTTTTAAATGTTTTCTTACATATTTTAGATATTTGTCACACATTGCATTGCACATTTTGCTTTTAATCATAGATCCCACTTAAAAATCATGTTTTCACTGAGATTTGATCTTTAGTCTCACATTTTGGACACATTTGCACATATGTGTGAATTTTGCACTTTAGACCCTGAATTTTTTAAGAAATTACCTAAGTACAATTTTCACATCTCAGTGCCACATTAACATTGGACCCATTAGTTAAATGCTAGAATGGAAACCATGAATGTAGTTTTCATCCAGATCCTCATTCTTTTTTGTGAATTTTACGTTTTAGCCCCTATGTCTGTCTTTATTGTGTTTATGTCGTGTTATTGCTTTTCCCTTCATGTTTTCTTGCAAATAACATTTTCTAGATATTTTGTACACATTTTAGACCATGCATCGCCCCTATACTTGCATTTATCATTTCCAACCATGAAAATGACCAAATTGCCCCTATGTCTTTAATCCACATGTATGCATTTTAGTTTTTGCACTCAGCCTTTCCTAATCCTTGTCCAAGCCATCCCTTGATACTTTTTTACACGTTTAGGCACTTATTTATTCATTTCATTTGGTTTTCAACACATTTACACATCAATCCCTCTTTTTAAGTGAGTTTGTGTCTTTTCCTGTGTTTCCTTTTTTCGATTTCTCCGTATTTTCAGAATCTCTCGCCTTGCATTAGATTGGACTCTATTTAATCTCGCACTTTGGGGTTTTTGATTTGATTTGGATTTTCATCGCCCAAGGGCGTACATGAACTGACCGAGAGGCCCACACTGGCCCGTTAGCAGTTTATCTTCTCCTTTTCTATTTTCATGACCTTTTCACGATTCTAAGAACCTGGGTTGACTTCGTTACTCATCTTTTATCATCCACATGGGGTTCCTTAAACAATCGGTCCAATAACATCGTCATTTTATGTGATTTTTCTCAAATGTCGTCGTTTATCTGTTTTATGTGGATTTCTTCGTAATTTTTGCATACCATCATGCACATCCATCTGGTTTTGTCTATTATGGTCTATCACTGATACAAACTTTGCTAATCAACTCTAGGCCTCTTGGAACTGTTGGCCCCTGTGAAGCAAGTGCCACTAGGCGGTATCTCGCTTATGGGCCATGTCTCTCTTATTTCAGCTTCATATTCCACTGTACAACCAGAGCCCTCAGTAATGGCGAGATCGGAGGATTTAATGCCAGCACGCGTCTTACGGGCCAACTCTGAAGTTGTTGCATTTGAGCCAACAATATACCTTTTATAACAATCGAGAATGGGACTTCGCTTAATAGAGTCCTGGCAGAAGCCGAATTGGCGAAGAACTCGGACAGGGTGATATTCCACGCCGCCTGCAAGCCCGGGAGAACCACTAGCTGCATGTCCCTCGCATTAAAAAAGGCAGTAAAAGTCCTTGAAGCCGAGGATATAATGCACCATGTTACCATGTCCTCAGCGAGATTCCGCAATTTGTTGCACAGCTCATGCACACCTGGAAGTGTCCTTGAATGATCAATGCAGCTATAAGCTTCAAATGCAGAAGGCCGAGGGTGCAGAACCTTCACTCCCATATGAGCAACAAACCAAACCTAGCAAAATTGGGTTGCATAGTTAAGATAAGCACAGCGAAATATTTAAATAAAATGGTTTGCTTACTTGCACCAGGGCGCCACAACCGTGGAAATGCCGAGAGCGCTTCAATGTCCGGTCCAAACCGACATAGGTCTCTGCAAGGAGAATAGGTGCAAGATCGATTTGGCGAATAACCATCGCCCAGGCTATTTCTGCCACCTCAATAGCCACAGTCGTTCGGCCATGGCTAAAAATAAGCTCCCCAAGGAAGCGCAGCACAAAACTATGAAGCCATAGGATGCCTAAAGAGGAGTGGGCACTGATAATCTTATCAAAATAATCCATGCGCACCATGGTAGTAGATCCATCTCTACAGATAAGGTTCTTTTCACAGACGCTTCTGGTCAAACCAGTCAATCGACTCAAAACTGAAACGTAGTTGTCGTGGCAAGTGAAGACGAGAGGGGACATGAATGGCGACAAGCCGCATATCCGCCTGACCTCTTCCAAAGTCAGAGTCATTTCTATCTGCCCGAAGCGAAAAAAATGTAAAGCCGACTTCCAAAATCGTGCCACGGCGCATAGCAGATGCCAGTTAACCGCCACTTTAGCAATACTTAAAAGTGAGGAGGATATGCCCCAAATCCGTAGTTGTTCGCGATCTGCAGCTGTTAAAGCATCAATCCAGCCACGCAGAGCATCTGAACAATGTTTTGGCGTCACCATGGTGGGATAACTCTGTGGGCACAAATTTAGGCCAGATATGGTAGTAAAAGAGCAGAACTTGACATAAATATGAGGCAAATATGAGTGATCCGACAGCATATGATCTTAATATAAAGTCAAAAACAACATGCTCAGAAAATTTTATCTTGTTGTAAATCTGAAATAACATTGCAAAAACGAGATCTGTGGATTGCTCTTCCTTCTCATATAACAAGGTATGAAAATCAGCAAGAAAAATAGCAAAACATTCACGTACCATTGTATTAGCGCAGTCGAAGTCCAGAACGGATCAAAGAAAGATGCTACAAGCAAGTTTTGAAGATTTGAGGGTGTTTGCAGAGAGGGGCGGCTGTGCATCTCGTTGGGAATGCGAGGTTATAAGCAAGAGGTTTTAACAAAAAAGGAAATCAAGTTGACCATTTTTGGAGACGCACCAAGGTGGCGCATATCAACGGCGCACCTCAGCGGCGCACCAAACAGCTGAAAAATTCAGTAGCACCTCCCCTAAAATTTGAACCTCACCAAAACAGCGCCATTTTCTTGAATCTGCACAGAAAATTTCATACAGCATACACAAGTAATACCCCAAGAGAGGGGCGCATTCCAAAATTGAAATTTGTCATTTCTAAGCATTCTTATATATGTTTATAGTATTCCAATGTCAATACAAGACTTGACTATAGCAAAAGACTAAAGATGCTATCCCTCGTCTGACTCCTCCTCGTCGGACGACGCCTCTTGGAAACTCTTGGCCAAAAGACGGGTGATCCGACGCGACCACTGAGCGGCAGCAGCAGCCTGAGAACGGGCAGCAGAACTCTGGACCCTTTGAGAAACCTCTGTGTCTGAGCGATCCTCCTCAAATGCCTCCATGGTGAATTCCCCACTACTGGCTGCGTTCACCTCATGAGCTGGGAAATCTTGCTGCAACATCGAGACCTATGTTAGTAGCCAGAATTATTAAATGATATAGCAAAAGCAGAAAGAAAGAGAGAGGAATACCCGAATGATGTTGCACCAGCGCAATTCCTGCAAGTTTACAAATATGTCAGGCCTACTATAGAGAAATGGCAAATTGCAAAAATAAAAGTTTTACCCTCTTTCATCGGATATCGGCATAAAAAGCGCCAAATTGTTCTTCGAAGCCCTGTGCATTTAATCAGTATCAGATTTATCTCGATTGTATGCATGGAAGTATTAAGCAAAGATTATAATCAAGTACCTTGGCCCAGTCGGAGGCATACCACATCCCGCGCTGGCTATCCCGCACAGCCTCCTCAAACCAATACGGCTTCCCAACTCATTTGTACCAAGCCAGGTAATCTGTGTAATTGACTTCTCGAAGGATATGCCTGTCCTGGGAAGCCATAGCTGCTGCATGCCGACTTCTGGCCACAAAACGAGTAGAGGCTGGGCGATCCATGTCGACAGGAGGACGGGCAGGAATGCAGAATTCATTTAGAAATTGGTGTCTCACGCGCCCTGGGAGAAAATATGCCGACTTCTTCATACAGTAAAACTTCACCTACTTGTCCCTCAGAACGCGGCCAGAATTCAGAGGAACCCAATGAAAGCCATCATATCTGGAGAATGGGTGCAGGTGAACCTGTTACAGAAACAGATAATTGTAAGCAAAGCAGGTAATACAGGCATACAGAATTGAAGTCTAATAACAAAAAAACTTACATCCTCGAGCTCTACCAAGTCTAGCAGATACCGGTAGGACTCGTAACTATAAACCCCAGCAGCAGCCCGATGGTCAGGCTCGACCCACTAACGAGGGAGAGGTGGAAGCTCGTCACGGAGGCGGCCGAAGCTATGCCCCCATGTGATATGCTCCATAATCCAGTACTGGCAATAGCAGACAGAAGTCAGTTTATCAGATATTAAGCGAAGAGGAAATTTGTTTTGCAAAAATAGTGAAAGTAAACACTCACAGTCGGCAGAGGATATAATCCCACATAAGAGCGGTGTCCAAGCTTGACTATGTTGTCGAGTCCGCAAATCAGCCATGTGTAAGTGGCGCCAGCCCAGTCATAGTGGTCCAAATGCTCCAGATTGGTTAAATACGCTAACCAATCAGCATGAATACAGTATGCAAACAAGTCACAGAAGATCATTGCTAACAAATCCAGCAGAAAATGCCTCAGCACAAAGTTTGCATCGTCGCTGTCAGGCTTGGGGTTGGGCCAGAACTGGTCCCACTCTCTCAGCCACCCCACAGTGATCATGTGTTTCCCCCTAGGTGGCTTAGGAGGAACACGACCCAGGTGCGCAGGGGCAAGGTGAAGGCCATGAGTAGTCTCGCCTATGATCGGCTCGTCGCCGAAAGGGAGGCCTGTCAGCAGGGCCCACTAGTCAGGTAAGATGGTCAGCTCACCGAATGAAAAGTGAAAGGTATGCGTCTCAAACCTCCACCTCTCCACCAGAGCTCAAAAGAAGTTGTAGTGGCCTTGTATGACTGGAATACGCAGTAAGCCACCGAATGGGGACCGGTGAAGGAGAAAATCCTGCATAAACTCGGGCAGGCGGTGGAAGTGGTCTAGCATTGGGGCCCAATGACACCGCATTATCCATTTTACGTCACCAATTGAAATTTAAAAAAAAAACAGAATTAATACCAAGTCAAAAAGCAATTTATAAAGCATCAAGGCAGGAAATTACCCCAATGTCGGGACCCTCGCAGATATGATGGTCTCTTAGCAGCCGCCCCTCGAAATTGCCAAACTCCTGAAAATGCATTTGTCAGATAAGGCACTAAGTTTATATGCACATTTTTCTTCCAGTTTGGGCTTACCTCAATAGGGACGGCCGGAGTCGAACTGTTAGAGGCACATGACCTCGAAGAACTACCTCACCATCGGGAGTAAGAACTAGATGGCGTATCCTGTGAGGACTGTGGAATCACCTCCTCGGGAATTGGATCATCCTACAAAGGTGCAAATATTACATGAAAACAGAAAGCAAGACAATGACATATGGAATCCAAACAAGGTCAGGCATGGCATTATAAGCAAAAACAGGCGAAATAGAAGGGGCATGGCATTTAAATAAAGCATATGGCATATGGTGGTAGAAATAAACAAGCATACAGTTATGGCTTGGTGTTTCATCGAAATGTGCAATTTATATGGCAATATTTTCTTGTTAGGGAACATTCTGCAAAAGCTATCATCTTTCTTAAAGCATGGTATAGCAAATCATTAAAGCATGTGACCAATGTGGATTCAAAGCAGTTCATAAACCATACTTCAAATAGCATGAAAGATGAATCATGGCATTCAATCAATGGCACAAACAGTAGCAAGCATTTTTTGTACCAAAACCCATTACCACTACTCCAAAATCACCATCACAGCCAACCCATTGCCCATCATTCCAACCCCCACTACATGGCCAAGCCACAAACCCGCCACCATACAGCCACCACGTGATCCAATCCGCCGGAACCCGCCACCATACAGCCACCGCACGATCCAGTCTGCCGGAACCCACCACTTCATGGCCATTACTCCACCGCCATATCGCCAACCCGCCACCATACAGCCAGCCCTTTTCATCTTCATGGCACCACTACCAGCCTACCCCCCGTCACCACACCAAAACCCGTCATCTCCCAACGACCAAACCCCTCCGTCCGGCCGCCACCCAAGAGAGAATCAAAGAAAATGCAAACTCAAGCACAAAGCAAGATCGAGGATAGGGGATCGGAAACACCTCCGCCGGCGAGCCTCTGTCTAGCCAGTCTTGAAGGGTTCAGTCCATGCCGCCGTCGCACCTCGCCGCACCTCGCCGACGCGTTGAATCCGCGCACCATCAGAGAGCACCCCGTCGACGCACCTCCTACGCGTCGCTGCCATAAGAGGATGAGAGGGGTGGAGAAAGTGGAGAGATGAAGAGAAGAGAAGGGGAAGAGGAATGGGTTTTCGTATGAGGAAAGGGAGTAAGGAGGAAGAAGAAGAGGCGCGCCCTTTGAAAGAAAAAGAAAAAAAAAATTAATCACAAAATATATGTATGCATGTAAATGTTACTTTGGAGATATGAAGTCAAGCAAAATGACAGCAGAACCTTGAAAAAGCCAAGTAGCATAAGCTCAATTGCAATCCCAGTAAGCATGGAGAAATGAAGGATGTCTATTGACAGTTATTCAGTGGGCCCCTTTTGCAAATAATTAATGGTTGAGGTTCATAATGCAAAATAGCGGTGGAAATTGCGTTTCAGCCCCTAACACTTCACAGCTTACACTCCAAGAGCAGAATATACAGTGTCAAGCACATGGCCCACAAAATGCACCAGATGGGGTAATTTGCAGAAAACCCCCTACGTTTCGCAAATTTGCAGATTAGTCCACGAAGGATGTGGGAAGTTTAGTTTGAAGCAGACATTTGTTGATATATAGTAGAATCTCGAATGTCACAGCACAATGGTAATACAGTAATCAGAAGGCTGTCATGATTGGGCAATTTGCAATAAAGCCCTCAAGTTTTGGTCATTTGCAAATAAGTCCTCACCTTTTGCAAACAATGCCATATTCGGTTGAAATTCCAGCAAGAAGAGATCGTACATGCATCTCAGCAAAAATGCCAGTTTCTGCATCACAGCATCAACAACCAGCATATTTACAGTTCTGCCCTTCAGGTACTATTGCCATTTTCCTTCTACGGAGGACAATCCAGGGATCATCGTTTTGATTTTTCAGGATCTCCTTCCAAGCAGATGAGATCCTTCTACCCCTTTTGGATTTTCACGAGCGCGAAATCCAACTTGTTGACTTTGACCGGGCAGTCAATGTCGCTTGCCACTTTTGGATTTTTACGGGCGCGAAATCCAACTTGTTGACTTTGACCGGGCGGTCAATGTCGTTTGCCCCTTTTTGATTTTGGCAGGCGCGAAATCCAGCTTGTTGACTTTAACCGGGTGGTCAATGTCCTTTACTCCTTTTGGATTTTCGCGGGCACGAAATCTAGCTTGTTGACTTTCACCAAGCGGTCAATGTCCTTTGCCCCTCTTGGATTTTCGCGGGCGCAACATCCAATTTATTGAGTTTGACCGGGCAGTCAATGTCATTGGCTTCTCTCGGATTTCTCCAGGCAGGAAATCCGGTGGCTTGACCTTTTGACCGGATGGTCAAGGTCCTAGCCCTTCTCTCGGATTTCCCCAAACAGGAAATCCGGTGGCTTGACCTTTTGATCGAATGGTCAAAGTCCTAGCCCTTCTCTCGGATTTCCCTGGGTAGGAAATCCGATGGCTTGACCTTTTGACCGAATGGTCAAGGTCCTAGCCCTTCTCTCGGATTTCCTAGGCAGGAAATCCAGCTTCTTGACCTTTTGACCGGGCGGTCAAGGTCCTTATCCTTTCTCTCCTGGGTTTTCGCAAGCGCAGAATCCAGTTGTTTGTCCCTTTGGCCAGGCAGTCAAGGTCCTTTCTCTTCTAAGTTTTCGCGGGCACGAAATCTCTTTGTTCGCCCTTGGTCCGTGCGGACAGGGCCTTCTTGTTTGACAAATGATATGTTTGTCATGCCCCTTTTCCTTGGACTGGTATCCCCAACTACTCGGTTGACAATCATCATACTGTCTGGCGATCGGGTTGACAAGATTTGTTTGACTTGTCATATCCCGCCTCCTTAGGTTGATAACCTCAATAATCCGGCTGATGAGTCCGACAACTTATCATTTTCCTGCCAGTGGTTCCCTTTGTGTGTAGGAACACTTTATCTTTTGCCTTGTTACATCAGCATTAGCATCAGTATTGCATCGCCTTACAAGCATCCATTGTTTCTTTCAGCATCGGCCTTTGGCATCAACTCTTGCATTTTGCATCTTGCATTGGCATCACGCATCCCTAGCATTTAGATCAACAGTTGCACGCATTTTGCATTTGCATTTGGCGACAAGTCATGACTTTCGGTGCATCCGCCGGATAAGTGATTTACTGCCTACAGCAAACACCATCCTTCTGTAACCTCAAAATGGGGGTATCTTGTCAACCCTGAGCACCGGTCTTGGTTCCTTTCGTCCCTCGATCTCGCTCAGGGAGGGGCATCTGTAGACACCCCGATTTTGAGGTGACTCATAGATAAGCTTTCCAGATGTTGCTTTGGATGTGACAAACCTAAGCCCATTAGCCAAACCAATCCCAACCTATAGCAGGCCCACAACCTAATTAGAAATCCAGATAGGTAGGGGAGAGTACCAAGGTAGAGCATCTAGCTAGCTCACCAAGCAAGAGCACAGAAGTGGCGCCTCTAGCTAGAACACTAGGCTGGCATACCTACATGGCGCACCTACTGGCACACAAAGCTGGCACGCAACCACTTCTCAGGCTGCTGGCTGCTGGCTTTCCACCTCCCATGGCTGTAACCTCTACCAACGAATATGCCTTGGAATCTTTCCAGGCTCTTCGTTTACGAGGCTAATGGTATTCTTTAAGAGTTACCCTTGAGAAATCTTATATAAGGACCCCTATAGGCAACCATTAGGAGAGGTTAGAAAACCATGATTCAGCAATCTTGATCTAAGAAAGCATCTTGAGCAAGCCATATACTCTTTCCAGCAACCTATTCTCGTTTTCTAGAGTATTCCCTTGCATTCCAAAGCACCTTCAGTCCTTCCAAAGCAACAAGGATCATATTATCTTGGGTTCTCTAAGAAGAAACACCTTGGACAAGGTAGGTTCCTCTCTTCTTGTTTTCATTTTTAAATCTTAGTTCTTGCATTGGATAAAGCATGCCTTAGACTTCATATATAATCTGATTTTTGCTATTTACATGAGAGTCCTATGATAAGATTGTTTGTTTCCTATGCGAGATACTCTACATGTAAATCTTTAAGATAAAAATCTGCACCTTGTTATTCCTATGAGTTGTTTTCCTTTCCTATTTCTTTACACAAGGAACCATGATTCATGCACGTATATATTAGGAATTGTGCAGTAGATATGTTCATCATGTATCCATCACATGCATATAATGGCTAAGCTCACGCACTCATTTCTTATGCTTTAGAATCTCATGCAAGTATCTTCAGCCATGAACCCATGATTTGCCATGATTAAAAACTAATGATAAAAGACATTCACTTGTTAGCATTTCATCATGTCTTTTTAGTCTCTTGTCATTTGTATAAACAAATCTAGGTTAAGAAAATCACTTATCTCTTAATCTGGACCAGATTCTGGATCAGACTGCAGCCTGATTCTGATTTTCTGAGGAGCACCAATCTGGCGCACCTCACCAGAGCACCACTCTGGTGCACCATTCTGGTGCACCAGACTGGTCAGAGAGCAAATCACCCTCTTTTGCATCCTCATATGCATGTTTATCCAAATGACTTTGCGTCTAATTCTTTAGGCGATGATTCTCTGATATTTCATAATTTCGCATGCATGATTTCAACCTCAACTGATATTGTTTTCTAAGTCATTGTACACTCTGTATCTTCAGTCCATGGTTCAACATCTGGTAGGCTGATTGCACTTTGCTCCTCTATGGAGATTCTATGCATCAGCCCATGATCCTGTGACATGGCTGAACCGTGTTTCCATTCAGCATGAGTAGGATGTGGCCTTGTGTGAGACTACTAGCCCATGAGCACAAGATCCATGAGCTTCTCATACTTACATGTCTTTCATTTTTAAAGGATATTTTCCATTTTTACAAGGACTTTACATTGCATAACTTTCTGGAATGCCTTTATATGACATTGCACTGCATGGCTTTCTGGTATTTTCCTTCGCACATCTTTCTGGCCCACATAGAAGCACCTAGGTGGCGCACCCGACTAGAGCACCAATCTGGCACACCTGACAAGTGCATCAGCCTGTTTTCAGTAGCACACAACAGGTTTTTGCAAGGTTTTCAGCATGATTTCTTGCTTCGATTTGCTTTTAGTTTTCTCTGGTTTTCTTCCTTGATATACTAGGAAGACCCAATTCTGTTTTCAAACTTTTTGTGCATGTAAGATCATACATTGCATGTGTTAGAAATATCTTTGGTTATTTTGATGACTACACACAAATGTAATTAATTGTTGTAAACTTATACTTAGAAAAAGGATTAAAGCAGTTAAGGACAAATATCATATATTCTTTAAGATTCTCATATCATATCAAAAACGGCATACCGAAGAAATTTCGGCATACTGAAGAAATTTCGGCATACCGTTCAGACAAAAATGACATACCGTAAGAGAAACAGCATACCGAATCAGGGAAAAACGGAACGTGCATTAGAAGAAACGGTACACACATCGACCTTCCGATTCCATGAAGAGGAAAAGCAAATCGGCCTACCGAAGAAAAAACGGCATACCGAATCAGAAGAAAACAGAACATGCGTCGGAATTCCGAAGAGCTAAGGAATCAAAGAAAAATGCAGAAACGACATACCGATGGAAAATGACATACTGTTTCAGGAGAAATCGGTATACCGAAATAAAAACGGCATACCGAATTGACCGTAAAATGCAGACTGAAGGACAAAACGACACACCGAAGGACAAAACAGCATACCGAAGGACTAGCCGTTTGTGACCGTTATTGTGGTCGTTAGATGAAGGTCATGTGGCTATAAATACAACTCATTTATGCCTCCTTAAGTACACACATTGAATACTTGTAATTCATCATTTCCTTTAGTCATTTACTCTCCTCACAAGCATTCTGTAAGCAAAGTGTTGTAATCAAGCCTTGTGAGAAAAGATCTCTATTGTAA
>JAMKQA010006816.1:0-10969 GCA_024699735.1 Posidonia australis
CGGCACAACGTGAGTGGGAAAGAGGATAAAGGGAGGCAACCGAGGAGAAGGTGACCGAGAGAAGAGAAGAGAAAGAGGAGCGGGTGCAACCGAGGAGGTGGTGTGAGCCGTTCGTGGTGTTCCACTAGCGCGAGGAGGCTTTGCTGGGGCGCGAGCAGGCTTGCCGGAGTGTGGTAAGGGTTGCCGGAGGGCTGAGCTAGGTACGCGACCCCTTCCCCTCCCTCTGTTAGCGTTTTGTTAATAGTAGGTTATTGGCATGAAAAATCAAGATAATGCATGAAAAATTGTGGAAAAATCATGAATGAGTAGGAATGTGTTGTATAGCATGAGAATATAGATATCATGCGGTTAGGATTGGTATTTGTGGGGGAAAACGCATTTTGGGGTTGAAGGCTACAATAGCCGTTCTTGAGCTCCTTCCCCTTATGATTTTCGTATGAACTGTGTGGTGGATGAAATCATGAATGGTTTGAGGGGTTTTGAAGTAGACTCAAGGGTCTACACCCCGTGATTTACATGTAATTTATGATGGATGTTTGGCGGGTCTGATCAAGACTCCCACCTTGGGCGATTTCCGCCATTCGGAACAGGGGATGTGCCCTAGTTTCAGGCGATTCGGCATACCGAATCTCTATCAGTTTAGCCAGATACCTAATATCGACAGATTGAAAACACCCGGTCGATCGATTCAGGGGTTTTCGGTATACCGAACCAGGGATCTTCGGTATATCGATCTGGAGATTCGGTCTGCCTATTTTTCCCTGAACCTGGTATGTATTGATGAGGTTTTAATGATGGACAAATGGTACTTTGAGCATGTGTTGATGATGTTTCCCCCATGTAATGACATGGAGGAATGGGGAACCCAAACAATTGGATTTGGGTGTGATTTTTGGTTCTGATCCCATAAATGAATGAAAAGATGGTTTTTTGTGGTTTTGGGCATGAGACCCAATTTATGATTGTAAAGCAGGATTTTCATGATTTGAGTTGGGACCCCAGTGGAGGGTCGAGTGTTGCAAGGAGACAGAGTCCTGCAACGAAAAGAATGGAATGAAATGGAAATGGTTTTGAAAGAAAATTCAAAGAGTTTTGAAATGGAACATTAATAATGTGGTTGCCGAGCTCATAGCGGTGTAGGCTGAGCCTGAGTTTTCATACCTAGATGTTCTGGTCTCCAACGGTGTAGGATGAGCCTGGGTCATTGGACCTAGTTGTTTGGGTCACCGACTGGGGCTTTAGACAGAGACGTATCCCCGTGCACATATGAGAAATGAAATTGAGGACAGTTGGCTGGGGCAGTGACAGCCCACACGGGGAATCTCATCGTGGCAGTGCAGGAAGGCAGGGGAAGGATGTCCTCGCCTACTGCTTGTGTGCCTGGTTACTCCTGATCAAGGTAACATCAGTAAATAAAAGTGGAAATGAATAAAGAAAAGGAATGTGATTTGGTCAGGATTGGACTGATGAAATAGTCCTAAAATCCTGAAATGAAATGAGGATGTTGTTTTTACCAGTTGCCAGCTTGTATTTATGATATGGTTTTGAGCCCGTGAGGCATTGTGTTTTCGACTGGATCTGGTCAAAAATGTGAATTTGAAAATGTGATTTTGGGAAGAAATCCCAATCTTGAAAGAAATGTTTTGGAAAATGAAATCCAAAAGTTTTAGAAGAAAAAATGGTTTTGGAATGAATTTCCAAATGTTTTCAGGAAAGGAAAAGAAACATGGCTTTTGAAAAAGCATAGATTTGGGATTGAATTCCCAAAATGATTTTCCAGTAAAAAAAAGGAGGATTTTCAAGAAAGAAGAAGAGAAAACTAAGTTTTGAGAAATAAAGAAATGTGTTTTTATGGTTTTGCCAAGAATTTTGTGGTTTGTGTGTTTAGAGCGCGTACTGGGTGACCTAGATGTCACTCACGCGTGCTTATTTGGTTTTCAAGAGCAGACCGCGTGCAGCCGAGTTCCGGTGCAGGAGTTGGAGTTTCTAGCCTCACATTGTGATCCTGAAGGTAATCTTTAGTTATAGTTATTTGATGTTTTTGTAATTAGTGTAATTATACTTGATACTGTGTTTTGGTAGCGTGCCCGAGATCGGGGCGTTACAAGATGAGTTAGGGGTGGGGTCTTTAGAATGCGCGCGACCGTCATGGCGACAGCCTCGATGACCGGCTCCGCAGTGGTGTGAGTCTGCCAATTTTCGATACCCAAGGGATTCCCGATCATCAGGAAATGGTTGTTGGGAAGAGTGACAGAGGCGGAAGAGGTCATTGTCAAAGGAGGGATCGAGGAGGTAGTCACCTCTGGAGCAGCAGAAGTCAAAGGCTCACCAAAGTGCTAGGCCATGGCAGTGTTGGCTCGAAAGGCTTCTCTAGAGGGGGGTGAATTGAGAATTTTAATTTTTAATATCAAATTTCCCGATTTTAATTAAGAGTTAATCTAAATGAAGTGTAATGACAAAGTGTACATGCAACTGATAATAAGCATACAAATTTGAAGGCTAAGGATAATACATGCACATGAAGGGAATGAGAGAAATCGAATACACAAGCTATTTATAGTGGTTCGGCCAAACCCCGTCCTTGTCCACTCTTCAGGACCCTCTTGAGATTTTTCCCTTTATACTTAAAACGATAAAATACTTACTTGTGTTGGCTATCCCACCAACCCAATCTTTGCTCCTTCCACTTCTTGTTTCGTGAGAAGCTAGAGCCACCCCTTGTAGCTTTACAACTTGTGACTTCCCTTTCACGGTGTGCTTTTACAAATGAATTACAATATCGCTCGTGAAGAGAATGTAGGATAGAGTTTGAGCACGGAAATAGAGAGTTACAAGTATATGAATGTGATGATATCTACCAAGGCACGTAGCGGTCCTATTTATAGTCAAAGGACCATCGAAAAATGTGTCTAACGACTAGAAAATAGTCATAAACGGCTAGTTTCTCGGTATGCCGTTTTAACCTCCGGAATGTCATTTTTTTTTCAAGCAGCAACTCTCGGGCAATTCGGTATGCCGGAATTCCTTCAGTATGCCGAATTATCTTGAAACGGTATACTGTTTTATTCCGATATGCCGTTTTATCTTTAGCTTTATCTCCACAGCCTTTTTCGGAGTTCCGTTTCTTGTGCTGATTTTTCCTGCTTCAGTATGCCATTTTTCTTCGGTATGCCGTTTCTTAATTCTTCATCTTTAATTTCGGAGTACCGTTTTGTATACCGAATTTTCCTGTATCGGTATACCGATTTTCTTTTGGTATGTCGATTTTGATACTTCATATATTTTACAACCAATTTGCCAAGTATGACTTTACATATTCATGTTCAACATATTATAAGGTTTGCATGACATATGCATATACATATACATTTCTCAACCAATTTGTCAAGTGTAACTTTACAACATTTCATAAAGTTTGCATGACACAAGTATTTTCTTCAACCTTTTTCTTTCATGAGAATATACAAAAATTCATTAGTCAAGTGTAATCATCAAAACACAATATATTTCTAACAGGCAGAATAGGAGCGAGTGAGAATCAGACTATGGCGACAGGACAAAGGATGGACCCTAGGACGAGCTATCGTTGACGACGATGGGTAGCTTGGGAAAGGATGATCAAGATCTGTCACTAACGGGGAAACAAAGAATGAGGACTCTCGAGCTCCGGCAGAGGAACTCGTACAACAACCTGGAAAAGAGAAACAGGATTCAGGGAAACCTGATGTGAGTAAAACAAGACAGATGCAATGTTATTAGGGTGGTATGAATGACATGTGTGACCATGCCGACCCGGAGGAGGGGGAAAGAGATCACAGCCATGCCAAGATGGCGAAGGCACAAGATAGGATAAAAAAAAAAGAAAAGGAGTCGCCACCTAGTCTTTTAAGGGAAAGATGAGGAAAACTATAAAAAAGATGAATGCTTAGAGTGCAGATGTGAAGGCTAGATGTCTGCTAACCAGAGGATGGGTAAGGATTCCTATTAAGCACGAGGAAGGTATTAGGCATCCTTGTATGCCCGAGAAACTCGGTCTTTCTAGCCTAAATCACTTGCTAAGGCTGAATGATTGTTTGCTAAGCCTACATCATGCTCTGAACATGCTAATATGAATGCCTTGACAAACCTAGATGGATGTGCATGATGGTATGCAAAAATTGTGAAGAAATCCACATAAAATAGATAAACGACGACATGTGAGAAAAATCACATAAAATGACGATGTTATTGGACCGATTGCTTAAGAACACCCGTGTGGATGTCAAAAGATGAGCGACGGAGTCAACCCTGATCCTCGAAATCGTGAAAAGGTCATGAAAATTGAAAAGGAGAAGATAAACTGCAAACGCGCCAGTGTGGGCCTCTCGGTTAGTTCATGTATGCGCTTGGGCGACGAAAATCCAAATTAAATCAAAAATCCAAAGCACAAGATTTAATTGAGTCCAATCTAATGCAAGGCGAGAGATTTTGAAAACACAGAGAAATTGAAAAAAATGGAAATACAGGAAAAGACACAAACTCACTTAAAATGAGGGATCGATGAGTACATGTGTTGAAAACCAAATGAAAAGGATAAACAAGTGCCTAAATGTGTAAAAAGTGTCAAGGGATGGCTTGGACTAGGATTAGGAAAGGCTAAGTTCAAAATTAAAATGCATACACATGGATTGAAGACCTAGGGGCAATTTGGTCATTTTCATGGCTGGATGTGATAAATGCAAACACGAGGGTAGTGCATGGACTAAAATATGTACAAAACATTTAGACAATGTTATTTACAAGAAAACATGAAAAGAAATACAATGACTAGACGTAAGCACAATAAAAGACAAATGCAGGGTTTAAAACGCAAAATTCACTAATGGAATGAGGATCTGGATGAAAATTACATTCACGGTTCCTGTTCTAGCATGCAGATGATCGGTCCAATGTTAATGTGGCACTGAGGTGAGGATTGCACTTAGGTAATTTCCTGAAAATTCAAGGTTTAAAGTGTAAATTTCACACTTATGGGCAAACGTGGTTTAAATGTGAAACAAAACTCTGTTCATTATGGAAATCACGATGTAAAAATGGAATAAATAAAAAAGAAATGCCACAAGTGAAAAGTAACAAAAATAGGCAAGAAATTGTTCTGAAACCCTAAAGGATGGATTAAAATTGATCTAAGGGCCTATATGCAAATTGGCGACTCAGAAATCGTTTATTATGAAGTTAAGGACTTGTGTGCAAAAATCTAGGAGGCTAGGAGTAATAAAAAATGGGATTCTATGTGGGCCTGTGTAATTATGCAATTTATTAAGGTTAAAGATGCAAAATTCATAGTGAAAAACTCAATTTTAAATTTCTGAGGGGTTCAATGCAAAAAGTTTGGACTTAAATGCAGTAAATGTGAGTTTTAAAGATGACCAGAACAATTTTCAAATAATATAATGGTCCAGAATGCCAATTAACAGGGTAAAATCATTTAAGAATGTTATTGGGGGTTTAAATGCAAGAGGTTTGGACTTAACTGCAACTGAAATATAGATGCAGGGACCTGAATGTGATAAAAATATGCATGACAGGGCTAAAATAAAAATTACAAATAACAGGGACAACCAATATGCAATTTTCAAATGGATAATAAAATAATATTTGAAATAACAGGGGTTAATATATAAAATACAGGACCAAAATGTAAGAAAATCATGGCATCAGGGGTCTAGATGTGATTAAACATGCATGAAAATGTTGAGAATTAAAAAGAAACATATAAGGGGCATATGCAAATTACACAAAGGAAATAACAAAACAGAATGCATTGTTTTTATTTTATAAGGGCTAAAGTGTAAATTGTCAGGACTAAATAAAAAAAAGGACTAAGATGTAATTATTTAAGGACTTGAGAAAAATAAAAAATAAGAAAAACAAGACCTAAACGTAAAAATCTTGAAATGAGGGACTAGGTCCAAAAAGATCTTCTTCGAAGATCGCCGGAGGACCGCCAGCGCCCCTCCCTCCGGTGAGACCTCCGGCGGCGGGTCAACGGCGATCCAGCGGTCAGGGGCGGCGAGCTGCAGTCCCGGAGGCTGAAGGAGGGCGTGGCGGAAGCTTCTGGAGCGACGGCAAGAGCTGGGGAGGCTCGAGCCTCTCCCCTCACCTGGCGCTCCGGCAAGGTGCTCCACTGTCGCCGGGGAGGACGATGGCGACTGGTTGGAGGTGTGCGGGGGCGACGATCTCTCCAATCAAAGCGACGACGGTTGAGAAGCATCAGAGGGGCACAACGAAGCTCAGGGAGGTGTCGGCGTGCTCCGGGGTGATCAGAGGTGCTCCTCCCATCTCGGCGTCGGCGTCAGTGGTTGCAGGGGATCGTCGGGGAACTCCGGTGGTCTGGGCTGTGAGGGAGCGACGCAGACAACTTCGTAGGGTGGAGGAGAAGCTTCTCGGTGCAGCGGCGAGGCATGGGACTGCCTGGCGTGCTGGTGTGCTCCCTTGACGGCGGTGGCGGTGATGGTTGGGTTGGCGTCGTCGACGTGTCTTTCGGAGCGATGCGAATCCAGAGGGAAAGAGGAGGGGAGACGGGAGAAAGGACAGGAGAGGCCCTCGAGGGGCCTCGCCGGAGGCCAAGCGGCCTGGGACACCACCGGTGGGTTAAACCCACCATCTATGGAGCACCGACGACGAGCAAGGAAGGGGGGACCTCTCTGTCGCGGCTAAGGAAGGACCTAAACACCCCTACGTGTCTACTGTAGAAGCATGGAAAAGAAAGGAGAAGGGGGTTACCTGATGCGCTGAATATCCTCCCCGACGTGGAGAGTCGACGATGATGAACTCCGATGATGCCCTGGCTAGACTCCGGGACGCAGAGGATGGGTTGGGATTGCTCTAGAAGGTCGGGTTGTTGCTCGTGATCTAAGTCTCAAGCTGTTGTTTCTGGAGGGGAGGCTCGCTCTTTTCTTTTTGATGGCGACGAGGAGTTTTAAACTCCAGCGGGAGCTTCCTCCTCCGTGGATCTTCTTCCGGGATCGCCCCTACCGTTGGATGGGTCGCACGACAGAGGAGGCAAGCTCGAAGATCGCGGCATCAAGGATTACACACCGGAGATGCAGGGATTGAACGCCAGAGATGGCGCCGGACATCGTGGGTCGCCGGCGGTGAGCTCCCGGATTTATTTTTGCATTGTCCTAAGTTTTCCGGTTTAAGAGATTTTTGGGCCTATTGGGCTAAAACAGGTTAGGGTTTGGTGTTTTGTTTTAATCTTTTTTTCCTTTTTGTTTTGTGTTTTGAAACTAAGTTTAATTTGATGAATTTTGATTTGATTTAAGGATTTGGGTTGATTAATTGTGTTTTAATTTTTTAATGTTGATTAAGGTTTTATTTGATGATTTAAATTTAATTAAATGATTTGTTTTGATTTTAGATGGATTAAATTGTTTTCTCTTGATTTTTTGGTTTTGGATTTATTTGAATTAATTTCTAATTTTGATTTGGTTGGTTTAAAATTTGAATTTGATTAGATTAAATTTAGATTTCGCTGGTTTTCACTTGATTTAATTAAGTATTTTAGTTGATTTAATTAAGTATTTTATTTAGGTTTTGATTTAGGGTTTTCTTTTCTTTTATTTTTGGAATTTTCATGGATTTTAGGGTTTTAATTCTAAGTTTTTAATTAGAGTTTTGTGATTTAAATGTGATTATTAATTTTGGATTTAGAGTTTTATCAATTGATTTGAGATTAGGGTTTTGAGTTTTAATTAGAGTTTATTTAAGGATTTTTGGATTAATTAGGGTTTATGGATTTATTAATTTTTATTGGGTTTCAAGTGGGTTTAGGGTTTTACTTGGTTAATTAGGGTTTTCTTGGATGTTTAGGTGGACTTAGGGTTTTATTTGTTTAATTAGGGTTTTATTGGATTTTTAGGTGGATTTTAATTGGATCAAGTGGGTTTTAGGGTTTTATTGGATTTTTAGGTGGACTTAGGGTTTTATTGGATTTTTAGGTGGACTTAGAGTTTTCCTTGGATTTTAATTGAATTTAAATGGATTTTACTTGATTAGGGTTTTATTTGTTTGATTAATTAGTTTTTAAGTGGATTTAATTTAATTTGTTTGGTTTTAAGTTTAATTGGGTTAGAGTGGGCTAGTGTGGGTCTGATTGGGTTTGTGGAGGCTAGGGTTTTGGTAGTCGCAACTGGAGCATCATCCGGAGAAGCCTGCTGCAAAATGACCTCAAAATTGGGGTGTCTACAGATGCCCCTTCCTGAGCGAGGTCAAGGGACGGATGGAACTGGGACCGATGCTCAGGGTTAACAAGACACCCCACTTGAGTCCGCAGGAGAGTGGTATTTGCTATGGGGCCGTGAGCCACTTATTCGGCGGATGCACTGAAAAGTCATGACTCGAGGCCCATGCAGGATGCAAATGCATAGGATAACCCTGATGTTGGGAAATGCATGAGGGTGATGCTGAAAATGAGTGGGTAGCTCAGCTCTCGGAGGGGAGCGTGAGGGATTTCTCGACTCGCGCCAAAGTGTGCCTGGACAAGTCTGTCAGACTCATTGGCGTGGGGCAAACTTGGCGAAATGACAGACCTTTCGGCCTGGGAGGATGCATGGCAAGATGCTGGACTTGCCGACTAAGGACAGACTGATGACGGATGTCAAAGTGGGGATCAACCCAAAAGAAGGGGCATCAGATAAGACTGGTAAGTTAACAGACCTATCGGCCGAATTGTTTGAGTTATCAGCCCGCTGATGAGTTGATGGACTCGTCATCGGATAGTTAGGGCTATCAGCCCGAGAAGAGGGGCGAACAGAGTTAGTGAGGAATTCAATAAAAGGGTGACACTGAGATTCATTCGCCTAGAGCGAATCCCGAAAGGGGTCACCTTGACCTCGCTCAAGGCCTAGAAAATGAGTTGAAATGGGACTTATGGAGCAAGTCCACCAAAGATGGCACCATGTTTCGTCCGCCCAGAACGAATCTGGGATGGGACAATCTAGACCTCGCCCGAGACCTAGACAAAGCTAGAAATATGTGGGACTTGTCCATCATAGAGCAAATCCGACCAGGATGGCTCCGAGATTCGTCTACCAGGAGCGAATCTGGGATGGAATAATCTAGACCTCGCCTGAAGCTTAGACAAAGCTGAAAATATGTGGGATTTGTCCTTCATGGAGCAAGTCCAACAAGAATGGCTCGAAGATTCGTCCGCCCGGAGCGAATTTGGGATGGGATAATCTAGACCTCGCCCGAGACCTAGACAAAGCTGAAAATATGTGGAACTTGTCTGTCATGGAGCAAGTCCAACAAGAATGGCTCCAAGATTCGTCCGCCTGGAGCGAATCATGGATGGGATAATCTAGACCTCGCCCGAGGCCTAGACAAAGCTGAAAATATGTGGAACTTGTCCATCATGGAGCAAGTCCAACAAGAAAGGCTCCAAGATTCGTCCGCCTGGAGCGAATCTGGGATGGGATAATCTAGACCTCGCCCGAGGCCTAAACAAAGTTGAAAATATGTGGAACTTGTCCGTCATGGAGCAAGTCCAACAAGAATGGCTCCAAGATTCGTCCGCTCGGAGCGAATCTGGGATGGGACAATCTAGACCTCGCCCGAGGTCTAGATAAAGCTGAAAATGGTTGGAACTTGTCCATTATGGAGCAAGTCCAACAAGGATAGCACCGAGATTCGTCCACCCGGAGTGAATATGGGATGGGATAATCTAGACCTCGCCCGAGGCCTAGACAAAGCTGGAAATGGCTGTAACTTGTCCATTATGGAGCAAGTTTAACAAGGATAGCACCAAGATTCGTCTGCTCGGAGCGAATCTGGGATGGGACAATCTAGACCTCGCCCGAGGCCTAGACAAAGCTGGAAATATGTGGAACTTGTCCATTATGGAGCAATTCCGACAAGGATAGCACTGAGATTCGTCTGCCAGAAGCGAATATGGGATGGGACAATCTAGACCTCGCTCGAGGCCTAGACAAAGCTAGGGATGTGTGGACTTGTCCATTATGGAGCAAGTCCAACAAGGACAGATTGGATTCCGCACGCCTAGAGTGGAAAGTCGAAACGACCTCGTCCGAGTGGAGGAAGATAGAAACGGGAGGTCATAGGATTGTACCCTGCCTAGTACAGAAGTCAATGCTGGCTTCATTTGTCTAGGTTTAGGCACCAAAACGAAATTCTCAACTGTTAGTTGGGTAGCCCCCAACACCAAGTCGACAGGCTGAAAACGGCAACGGTTTGGACTGATAAAGCGCTCATTGTTGCGGCAGCGATTTCCACTTCAATCACAAGCATCTAAATAAGTTGGCAAAAGGCCTCTGATGATTAGGCTGTTTCAAACGTGCATTGAACCAAATGGCAGAGCACGAAAGTCAGGGGCCTCTGGCTTTGGGAAATGGTATATGGCTTAGTGCGGCTCCACAGATCGACTAGGTTTTCTCAGCTTCACCCTCTGGAATCCCGTACCTGCTGTTGTGTTACTTGATGGATGGTTTACTTGTGGGGACGTTCAAAGAGAGGCATGCTCATTTGATTACTTTGAAAGTTGCTCGCCTTCTTTTGAAAGATAGCGGTCGCACCCGCTGATTTGATAGTAAGAGCTTGGACATGCATGTGGCAAAAGTTTCGGCTAGGTGCATCCACATATGAGGTAACTGGCATGCTTTTGGGTGGATTATGGGGTTTTCAACCTGACCATGCCGGTAGAACCCCTGGGCGCGGTTCACCAAACCTACTTCGGTGTACGGAAACACACGGGGAGGTCCGATACAGTCACGACGAAAATGGTGAATCCGGGGGAAGAGACAAAACTCGGAAACACCAAAGGGAAAACAAAAGGATAAGGAAAGGAGTCGCCACCTAGTCTTTTAATGGAAAGACGAGGAAAACCAAAACAAACACAAGAAAGGCAGAAAGTAAACAAGATGCAAAGATGCATGTGTGATCCGTGCCTAATGGATAATGCAAGATGAAT
>JAMKQA010006817.1:0-10328 GCA_024699735.1 Posidonia australis
TATTCTCTGTTTCAATCCAGATTCTGGGTCATGTCATATATCTGTTTTCGATGTTTGCTAGCTCATTTGCATAGATCATGGAGCCTCTGTTTAGTTCTAGGTTGGGTTCTGGATCAGCAGCAGTCTGAACTAGAACTGCCTAGGGCGCACCAATCTGGCGCACCAGACTGGCGCACCTAACCAGAGCACCAGTCTGGCGCAGGCATCTGCTGCACAGACTGGTCGGGGGGGGGGGGGGGCATTTTGCATATGTGTTTACATTGGCTTTCTGATTGGCTTTCCGAGCGATTTCTGTTATATTGATTCTCTGGTTTTGCACTATCGCTTTTGCTATGGATTGGTTGGATTTCTACTGTTTTCCTGATCCGTTTGGTCAGTCCATGTGAACTCTGGTAGGCTGTATTCTGCACGCTTTGTCCCATACGGAAAGCTTGTGCTTCAGTCCATAATCCAGAGACTTGGATGATCTTGTTTTCCTCATTCTAGTTGTATTAGTGTAATCCTGTGTGAGGCTATTTGCCCTTGAACACAGGGTTCACCAGTTCTTGCATTTGCATTTGATTTGGTTTCCTCGAGTCTTTGCAGTTTTCCCAAATGCATTTTTGAGGTTTATGCTTTTCTGAATGCATCTTTATAAGATTTAACATTGCATATTTGTTTTGTTTTAACTCTGGAACACTCTGGACCACTTAGGCGCACATAGGTGGCGCACCAGACTGGCTCACCAGTCTGGCGCACCAAACCAGCACACTGCCCTGTTTTAGCATACAACATGTTTTTACACATCTTTATCATGCTTTCTCGACTTGCTTTTCTCCTGGGTTTCCATGGTTTTCCTCCTGGATTAACTAGGAAGGCACACTTTGTTTTTACTGTTTTATGTGTTTTAACTTGCACTTGCATTTGCATATAGCAAGTAATGATGATAAATCACTCGAAAATGATACAACTTTGATTTGATTATGCAATATCCTTGCATTATACACTTGACCCGGGATAAAAGAGTGATATTTCTGAGCATTAGGACACACCCTGCACATCATGCACCCATTTAGCATAAGGCACTAAACATGGCATGGCATATCTCCCTCGGGCGTATATAGCAAAAGGCTGAAAAGCCAACATTTCATAAGCACTGGAGAAATCATAGAAGACCGATTTTATCGAGCGTACGAGGGTGCCTAACACCTTCCTCGTACGTAACAGGGATCCTTACCCGCATTTCTGGTTTTCGAAGACTTTTCTTTTTTATTGTTTTGCATGATTTTCATGTCTATGGTTTTCCTCGTCTTCCATAATAGACTAGGTGGCGACTCCTGCATTTTGCATTTTATTTTGTTTTTCCGTCGTGATTTTGCCGACCTTTTGCATTATTTTGCGATCTCTCCGCCAGCATGGTTACACATACTAACCAATAATACTTAACATTTAGTATATCAACAACATCAAAAAGTTTAGCAACTAAAGAAAGCATTCAACACAAATAAAGATAGAACTCCTTGCATAAGTCATAAGTCATCACAACATTGGTTTGCCTGCAGAAATTCACGCAACATACCTCATCTTTAGCCATCTTAGCTTAAGACTTGGCGGTGTGATGTCAACAAATGCCTTCCTTATGTTTGGACTCTCAAAACGCATGATAGCATATAAATACAACTCAAACTCAACATCAACGTCATCCTCTTTGAGAAACTGCAAGCATCTTCCCATGCTAGTATTATCCTTCAATTGACCATATACCTCAACAAATGATCCAATGGAAGCAAGCTTAGATTTGAGAATTTCCTTATTGGAGGTCTTCGCCTTCTTTTGTTTCCTTGCTGCAAGCAGTGTATTAGTACTTGTGGAACCCTGCGTATTACTCGTGCCAACATTATTATTATATGATGTGTCATCCCTATGCAAGTCTTGTGTTGCGTCAGTAGTCGGAGGTAGGGGAAATGCTACTGTGTCAGTGGTGTCATCCTCTTGACCTTGACCTGAAGGAGGAGATTGGGCAGTGGCACTAGGGATGAAGGTGTGCTTTCCCGTAGCAACATTCCTGTCGAAGAGCTTCATTAGTTTGTCATGGAACTTGAGCCCTTTATACCTGAACTTCTCACATTTTGGTTTTCGCTGTAAGCATCAAAACACGTAACAAAATTATAACCAAAGAGGTCCGGTGAGGTGTCCTGTCGGCGATGGGGAAGATGGTGACGTGGTGGCAGCGGCGCTCTGGCTGCTGGGTCGACACGACGGCAAGCAGAGGAGCTTCTCGGAGGCTTGAGGGGATGTCTGGAGGCATCGGCGAAGACCGAAGAGGTCAGGCGTGCTCCTTCCATCTCCTATACTGGAGACGACGACGACAGGGGTACGGCGACGCTCCAGGCTCCGAAGCAACGACGCGGTGCCTCGGCGGAGGTCATGACGGTGCAGCGGAGCCTCCCAGTGCGATCACAAACGGCATGGGGCGTTTGGTGTCTGCAAGGACCTTGACGACGGCTGATGGCGGTCGCAGGGGTAGCGGTAAGAGCTCTGGTCGTGGGTGGCCAACTGAACCTCTCCTGAGCAATAGAAGCTCAGGGAGGAGGAGGAGGAAGAAGGAAGAGAGGGTCCAGGGGCCTCCTCTCGATCTAGGAGGTCCGCGACCTCACCGATGGTGGTGAAGCCACCACCGGAGGTGGAGACGATGACCATCGGGCCTGCCCGCTCCAGCAAACCACAGTCCAAAGGACTCAGCTAAGCCTAACGAACCTAAAAGAGAAAAGAGATAGGACTGAATGGAGAAGATTACCTGGATTGGGCTGCTGTCTGTCCCGGAAGCGCTTCAGCAATGCTCTGGCGATGACGATCAGGGTTGCTGGGCTGCAATCCAATTAAAGGACGACTCTGGGTTGTGGGAAAACGGCTAGGTTCGCTGAAGGTTTCAGTGTTGGGATTTTTCGTGGGCATGAGTGTGTTTAGAGAGACTGGCAGTGGATGCCCCACTCAGTTGGAGGCGAGATGTTTTTAAACGTCGGTGGAGTTTCTCCGAGCCATCGATCCTCCTTCTCCACTCTTGAGGGCCGCTCGATGCCTCAGTGCGTTGGAGGAGCGCGACCGAAGATCATGGGATGAGGGGATTGGCTCTGGAGTTACCGAGATGCTACCGGAGATGGCACCATAGATCGCAGGGGTCACCGGGGAGAATCGTTGGAATTATTTTTGCTTTTTTATAAGGTTTTTGATTGAAGGCTAAATGGGCTAAGATGGGCCTGGTAGATGGGCCTATGTTTTAAGGTTTTCTTTTTTTGATAGTTTTGGGATTTTTATGAATTTTAAGGTTTTGATTTTAGGTTTTTAATTGGGTTTTGTGGTTTTAATTTAATTTCTGATTTTGTGATTTAGGGTTTAATTAGTTAGTTTTTAAATTATGTTTTTTGTGTTTTAATTAGGGTTTTTGTGATTAAGGTTTAGGGATTTTTAGGGTTTTATTTAACTTAGGGTTTTTTGTGATTTAATTAGAGTTTTAATTTAGGGGTTTGAGATTTAGATTTTTATGGTTTATTTTAATTTAGATTTTGGGTTTTAGTTTTAAGTTTAATTTGGTGATTTAATTAGGTTTTCAATTTAAATTTTGATTTAATTGGCTCCTATTTGATTTAATTAAGGGTTTGATTTAGATTTTAATTTAATTGTTTTTTTTGCTTGATTTTTGTGTGAATTAGAGTTTCTTTTTTAATTAGATTTATGTTTTAATGGATTTTATTGAGTTTTACTTGATTTGGACTTTAATTAGGGTTTTTCTTTTAATTAACTTGGATTTTAAATGGTTTACATGTATTTTACTTGGTTTTGATTTTAATTAGGGTTTTAGGTTTAATTAATTAGGGTTTTAAATGATTTAAATGGATTTTGACTTTAATTATGGTTTTCACTTGATTAATTGGATTTTTAGTGTTTTAAATGACTTTTGTTTAGTTTTAATTCTTAATTATTGTTTCTTGCTTTGATTAAGTTAGAGTGGACTGGTGTGGGATTGACTGGGCTTGTGTGGGCTTGAGGGTTTTGGTGGTCACAACCAGAGTATCTTTCCAGAGGAGCTCTCTGCCAAGTGACTTCAAAATCGGGGTGTCTACAATACCAACATAATTTTGTATGTAGAATCTAACTCACAATCTTGAATTGCTCACACTAATGGTCGTCTGCTCCTTCCCAAGTCTGTGTGTTTGGGTTCCAATCAATTCCAGTTTGCAATGAAATTGTTTTCCAAAGCTGCCAATCAGTGCGTAACCTCTCAAACTTGTTCTTGAGTTGCGAACGGGTTTGTTTCACTCCATGCAACACAAAAAGTTTGTTCTCCAATTTTTCATAAGCAGTTGCATTCAAGTGAAAACCAAGCTTGTGTCCTTCAAGGTGCAAGTCGATGCAAATGTCGAGAAAATTCTCAACAAGGTCATCATTTCAATCAACCTTGTGTGTGTGTCGTGATGAGCTTAACTTGTGCGCAAGGGACATGTTGTTATCCATTTGTTTCCCAAATCCTTAAGTAAACCAACAACAATCTTAATAAACAAGACTATGCATATAGACAGAATAAGAAACCAACATTAACAATTCACCAAAAACTTGCATGAACAATTCACTAAAAGTTTAGACATGAAAAAAGAATGAAGCTCAAAAAACTGATAGTTACCAGAACCAATACTTTACATGGTTGCAACATTTTTTTATAGCAACCCCTGTTCAAAAGATCATTTTACAAGGTTGGGTTATGTTACAATAATGTTTACAGTGAAACCTGAAAGCTCACAAAAAAACATGAAACCTAGGATAAACTATAGTATCCAAGACAAAGGTTTTCTCGTGTCAACTTTGAAACTACGTTAATGTAATCACATAAGATAGACATGGCAAGATGCTCATTCTAAAGCAAAGGTCCACTAAGCCCTGCCACAATCCAACTCATGCCACTTAATATCAAGCACCCTACTCTCTTTTCTAACCTTAGGCCACTCAAACGTGAAGCCATGTAAGAGACAGAAAAACTAATAACTTTGGATGATACAATATTTTATTTTTAAGAAATATCTAGGTTTTCAAACATATAGATAAAATTGAAAATCAATTATGTTTGGAATTAATATATATCTGGATTTTTTCAGTCAAGTATATGGATTCCAAATCTGCAATGAGGGTGATCATTCATAAATTTCCATATATCTACCATAAAAAGTAACACTTAACAAAAACAAATACAATATGATGGTAGTAATAATATACAATCATATTTACAAGTATTGAGTAACATTAACAAACAGAAAAACAACTGTTAGTCCACTTAAAGACTGTATACAACATCAAGTTTACACTAGTCCTCGTGCATCTATGATTAAATCGCGAATAACATCACGATAACCACCCATCCTTACTTCATCTAAAGTAGTTGGTTCAACATTATCCTCAATGACGTCCTCCTCTAGAGCAATATCTTCATCCATACTTGATTCCTCAAGTACTTCATCCACCGTTCGTTGTTTAATTACGAAGTTGTGGAGAGACACGCATGCAATAACAATCTTCACTTGCTTTTTATAACTATATGGTGACATAAAATTCAAAATGTTCCAGCGTTTCATCAAAACACCAAAGGACCGCTCAATAACATTCCTCAAGGAGGAGTGCATTTGATTAAAGTGCTCCTCTTTCCCACGTGGTCGGGATGTTTGGAATTGTACAACATGATACCATGTTGTACGATATGGTGCCAAGTAGTCTTTTCTATTTGAATACCTAGCATCAATAAGGTAATACTTATTTGTAAATTTAAACAATTTCATTGTTAGTATTTTTGTATTACATATAAGAATTGTAAAAAATTTTAAGAAATTATTTCAATCAATGGACTTTCTAACCTCCGGGAGGATGTGAAAACTTATGCTTGGGATTTACAACAGCATGATTTAGAATCTTGCAGTCATGTGTTGTTCCAACTCAACAAGCAGAAATAAATGTGAACCGCATGTCAAAGTCACAAATGCCTAACACATTTTGTGTAGTGTGCTTCGGGTCTCTTCCACAGCTATAAGCCATTTGATCCTTCTTAGACACAACACATAACATGTGTATCGTTTAGTACTCCAACTGCATTGTTAAAGAATGGGTAGTATTTTCCATTCGCATAATCTATGATGTGCCTTGGAATGGAAGTAAGACTTTCTTTAGGACATATAATATCAGGAGTCCATTCAACAACTGCCCTCAAAACTCTATTAAAGTACTAACTTATAGTCTCACCAAAATGCTATAGGCTTTGTTGTACCATTCTATTTTTATGGCTATAAGCGAGAGTTTGGAGAAAAATCCTTACTTGTTCCTCCACAAATACCCATCGACTATTCACAAGTAAATCCCTCTCATGGAATATGACACACAGATTGACAAATGCAATAAGAAGTATCCTACAACTGTCAAATGTTAGCCTACCCGTCATCATGTTTCTTACAACCCCTTCACCTGTAAATCCAATATTATGAACAATGTTTCTCGGTAGATAACTGATCTCGTACAATTTTACCATATCCTAAAATGTATCTACTATGATCTCATCTATGATACAACAGTCAATATTTAACTTTCGTCGCACAATTCGGTTAGGACTACCCATCACTGTAGATTAAAATGATACAATGCAAGCCCAACTACAATAAATAAAAAATGTATTACATAAGTCTCAAACGAAGAACAACAAAAACAAACACAAAATAACTTAAGGTACATATGTAAACTACTGTACATTAAAAAAGGAGCCATACTTATGTAATTATTGTAAATTAAATCAAAGGTTGAGATAATATATGGTAGTCCATTTATTTATTATCAAAGGTTAATTATTGTAAAAAATGGACTAACTAATCAGAATCTTCTTCACTATTTCTCAGGGTTCTCAGTTCTGTATCCAACATTAAGGTTTTCTTCATACTATAACCTACCATAATACCCTTGACTTTACTGTACAACTTTTTCATGAAGAAAGTTGGTTGATGTTTTTATTTGTGCAAAAAATCAGAAAAGAGGGAACAATTAAGATTCACAAAGGCCTGAATATAGCATGGCAGATAATTAAAGACGGTATGAATGTCTATAAAGAATTCACACGATTTGTATTGACATTCTTCACGGCACTAACTGACCTTTTGCGAAGAACCAAACTGAAAGACACCCAATGCTGTAGGGGAAGGAAGGATTGCAATTGTCTGCAAAGGGAATGTCAACTGTCAATAACCATAATGCATAGGGAAGGAAATTGACAAAGTAATAGGTAAATAAGAAACACATTTTCTAGAATACACAATAACACTATTCAATAAAGAAATCAAAACAAAGTGATATAAAACACTATTCTATAATATAAATTGTCAAATAAGAACAATCTTGTACCTTAGAAATCTAGAATCTACAATAACATGAAAAGAAAACGGTGAAAAGAACAAATAACCAAAAAGTTTCAAAGATAATGGTGGTTAAAGAGCACTAGATGATTCACAAGTTATCAAGCACAAAATATAACTACAGATACATGTATACAATGATAAAAAATGTAAAAGGCCATAAACATATTTCTATATCTCAAGATAGTAATCCAACATGCACACCAATAAAGCAACTACACAATCATAAGTATGACAAAAGAGATGCTTATTGTGGTTGGCAGTGAGACCTTTTGGGAATGCCTTGTGAACATACAACATAAGAATATTCACATATGAGAAACAAACTTCTAAAAATGAAAAGAGCTAGAATATACAAACATCAATTCCTACTAATAAAAACTGAAGATATAAAGCAGCATTGTCCTGAAAAAGAAACACATTTGCATAAGCTTAAATTAGAAAAAGGAGGTGTGGGCATCATTGAGCTCAAAAAAATGGTCATCCTTTTCAAGTGGATGTCCAGGGTGGAAAATAACGACAAAGGTATTTGATGGAAGCGTGGAACATAATTAGAAATAGATATCAGATGCATCTCCATGAAAGTTGGAATTTGTAAGACAACACATTTTCTACATTAATGCCCCTGTTCAAATAAATCTTACCAACGAGTTTCTCAAATTGTAATGCATTGCATTAAAACTCTTTTAATGTGTGCAATTGGAGATAGCATGAATGACACCAGTAATTGAAAGCCTTTCTTCTGAAGACATATTGAAATGTAAAGAAATAAATAATGGTTGTCCAGTAGCACAAGATGTTCATTAATTAGTATAAGAAATACATCATCAACAATGCTAACAATAATGATAAATGAGCTTGTTACTTGCAGTTGATATGACTGTTTTCTAGAGCCATTTATTTCTACAACATTCTAAATGTTAAATTTTTTTAAAGTCATCTAACAACTGTGAGTAGCATAATTTTTCCAATATCCAAATACTTTGGGTATTCACAATCATGTTGGCGATTCAACACACAAGAAATCATGTAGCACAGTCACAACAAATTCTGAAAAATCTTCATGTTGGCGATTCATAGTCATAACAAATCATGTAGCACAGTTACAACAAATCAAGTACAAAAATCATGTTATTAGAGCACAAAAATCAAACAAGGGCAATTCACAACCCAAACAAAAATATGAGATGTTGGGAGCGCAATATTCATGTTGGAAGTTGGATCTACTTGAACTAACACAAGAAAAAGGAGATCAACAAGGGAAAAAGGGAAATCAAACTAGATTCTAGGGAAAAAGGACCACGAGTGAACTTCGGTTGTCAGATCAACAAGGGAAAAAGGAAGATCACAAGGGAAAAAGGGAGATCTGGGGAAGATGTTTTACCGATCGTCGTTAGATCGTTGGCATGGCGAGTGAACTCTAATTGTTGACCCCAACAGCAAGTGGTAGGAATCTGTAGGAGAGCTACCAGATCCGCTTGCCTTGCTCAAGGAACACCGACTGCACTCCAGACCCCCAAAAGATTTACAGATTTGGAGCCATGACGAAGCTCTCCTCCGACCCTAATTTACAGCACGCCACCAACTCAATTCGATGTTATTTTTGTAAATAAACGATGGTTATATTGGTATTACATGTAAATGTTAGGGACATGTACGAGATTTCATACCTGGAATCGGTAAGCTCTCTGCAAGAGCTACTCCCGACCGCTCCTCATTTCCAACGTTTTCTACAGTGTTTGCAGCTCCGCTCTTCTCCTACAGTGCTCTCCACACTTGGCCATTCGCTTGAGGAAACCAAGCAATCGTGGGAGCTACAGCCGCAAGAGTGGGTGGAGTTGCCAGACAAACGCTACCTTAGACAAGTAGTTAAGTCCCGTTATAATTGTACAAAAGGTTGGAGTTCAATTTCCACAAATATCAAATAAAAGAAAAAAAAAGTCTCACATCCACATGGATGCTAGGTTCCACTTTGAGATCCAGACACATCAACGCATGATCGACATCTTGCTATGATTATCGGTTTATACAAATTTGTTTTTATCATTGGTTTATACAAAATAGGCGAGCCTAATCCATTCCTTAAGAGGTCAAGTTTTCCCATTTGTAATTTTGATATTGGAATAAAAATTGTAATCATAGGCACTTCAAAACTTCAACTACATTCTACATGAATTACTTAGGGGCATTAACATATTGAAAATTCAATTATGAATTTTTTTACAAAAGTGCTTCAAATATGACATAAAATGTTTCATGATTCTCTTTTTGCGATCAATGAAAGTCAACTAATACTAGATGATAATTTCAAATTTCCTCTAAATAAAAAGAAAAGGCTGAAACTCTTAAGGTATGTGGAAATTTTCTTATAATAAGTTCAAATTTTAGGGAGTTATATCTCACTTTTACGACTTTTGTTTCTCCTAACTAATATGTCAAACAACCTCTACACTGTAGACCATTCAATTTAATGTAAGTAGATTCAAATCTACTCATGAATAAATCCTATTTGGTTCACTTGAAGATGTAATGTTTGCTTCTATTCTACAAAATTCAAGTGCCTATGTGAGTAATAGTTCATTTTCCCTTGGCTTTTCTTATGTTCATGTAGGATTTAACAAAAAAATTATATCATCGTGTAATATCCATATGTATTTGCATTTTAAAGTAAAATATCAATCAATGTATTCATGCAATCTCTTGCGAAGAAATATCATTATGCATGAAATCTTATTGTTCCATCTAGCATAAAAAAAAGTAGACAACATGAGAAGGCAAACAACAAAAGAAAAGTACTCTTGTGTAAATACACAGGTTTTAACATACAAGCAAAGAATAAGAAATTTATCTAATGTTTTTAAGTGGAAATAGCTTGATTAAGGTACGATAAGAAGCCTCACCTTGATTCAAACTCAA
>JAMKQA010006818.1:0-10424 GCA_024699735.1 Posidonia australis
TTCCTTGTCTTCCATAATAGACTAGGTGGCGACTCCGTTTTATTTTGCTTTTTCGACGTGATTTTGCCGACCGATTTCGCATTCGTTTGCGGAACCTCCTCGCCGGCATGGTTACACAAGGTCTTTGCTTTCCCTTTTCTTCTGGATTTTCGCGGGCACGAAATCCAGCTTGTTGACTTTGACCAGGCGGTCAATGTCATTTGAGCTTCTTGACTTTGACCAAGCGGTCAATGTCCTTTGCCCCTCTTGGATTTTCGCGGGTGCGAAATCCATCTTGTAGACTTTGATCGGGCGGTCAATGTCCTTTGCCCTCTTGGATTTTCGTGGGTGCGAAATCCAACTTGTTGACTTTGACCAGGCGGTCAATGTCCTTTGCCCCTCTTGGATTTTCGTAGGCGCGAAATCCAACTTGTTGACTTTGATCGGGCGGTCAATGTCATTTTCCCTCTTGGATTTTCGCGGGCGCAAAATCCAGCTTTTTGACTTTGACCGAGCGGTCAATGTCCTTTGCCCCTTATGGATTTTCGTGGGCGTGAAATCCAGCTTGTTGACTTTGATTGAGGGGTCTATGTGAGTTGCCTCTCCTGGACTTTCGCGGGCGCGAAATCTAGCTGGTTGACTTTGACCGTGCGATCAAAGTCATTTGCTTCTCTTGGATTTTCACGGGCAGGAAATCCGGTGGCTTGACCTTTTGACCGGATGGTCAGGGTCCTTACCCTTCTCTCGGATTTCCTCGGGCAGGAAATTCAGCGGCTTGACCTTTTGACCGGATGATCAGGGTCCTTGCCCTTCTCTCAGATTTCCTCGGGCAGGAAATCCGACGGCTTGACCTTTTGACCTAATGGTCAGGGTCCTTGCCCTTCTCTCGAATTTCCCCGGGCAGGAAATCCGACGGCTTGACCTTTTGACCAAATGGTCAGGGTCCTTGCCTTTCTCTCGGATTTCCCTGGGCAGGAAATCCGACGGCTTGACCTTTTGACCAGATGATCAGGGTCCTTGTCCTTCTCTCTGATTTTCACGGGCAGGAAATCCAGTGGCTTGACCTTTTGACCGGGCAGTCAAGGTCCTTTCCTTTGCTTTTCTTGGATTCTCGCAGGTGCGAGATCCTTTTCTTTGTTTTCTGACCGGGCGGTCAGGGTTGACCTCCGGTAGGGCAGTCAAGGTCATTTTCTTGGATTCTCGTGGGCACGAAATCCTTTTTTTTGGCTTCTGACTGGGTGGTCAGAGTCGACCTTTGACCGGACTATCAAGGTCATATCTTGCTCCTTGGATTTTCACGGGCGCGGAATCCAACTGTTTGACCATCTAACTAGGCGGTCAAGGTCCTCTTTCCCTTTTCTCTTTCGGGTTTTCGTAGGCGCGAAATCTCTTTGTTTGCCCTCGGTCCGTGCGGACAGGGCCTTCTGCTTGACAAATGGTATGTTTGTCATGCCCCTCTTCCCCTTGGGCTGGTATCCTTAACTACTCGGTTGACAACTGTCATACTGTCTGGGGATTGGGATGACAAGACTTGATTGACTTGTCATATCCCGCCTCCTTAGGTTGATAACCTCTATAGTCCAACTGATGAGTCTGACAACTTATCATTTTTTTGCCAATGGTTCCCTCTATGTGCAGGATTCCTTTGTTTTTGCCATATCACACCAGCACTAGCATCAACATTGCATCATCTTGCAAGCATCCGCTCTTGTGTTTTATGTTAGCATCGGCTTTGCATCGGCTTTCACATTAGCATCACATCCCCAGCATTTAGATTAGTAGTTGCACGCATTTTGCATTTGCATTTGCATTTGGTAACAAGTCATGATTTTCGGTGCATCCACCGGATAAGTGACTTACTGCCTACAGCAAACACCATCTTTCTGTAACCTCAAAATGGGGGTATCTTGTCAACCCTGAGCATCGGTCTTGGTTCCTTTCGTCCCTCGACCTCGCTCAGGGAGGGGTATCTGTAGACACCCCGATTTTGAGGTGGTCCATAGATAAACTTTCCATATGTTGCTTTGGATGTGGCAAACTCAATCCCTTTAGCTAAACCAACCCCAAACCTATAGCAGGCCTGCAACCCAATTAGAAATCCAGATAGGTAAGGGAGAGCACCAAGAAGGAGCACAGAAGTAGCACACCTAGCTGGAGCACCAAGGTGGCACACCTAACTGGCGCACTAAGCTGGGGCACAACCACTTCTCAGGCTGCTGGCTTTCCACCTCCCATGTCTGTAACCTTCACCAGCGAATATGCCATGGAATCTACGCCAGGCTCTTCGTTTACGAGGCTGCCTACATTCCATGGGGGTTACCCTTGAAAAATCCTATATAAGGACCCCCATAGGCAGCCATTTGGGACCCTGATCAAGTAATCCAGATCTAAGAGTGCACCTTGACAAGCCATATACTGATTTCGGCAACCTATTCTCATTTTCTTGAGCATCCTCTTGCATTCTAAAGCATCTCCAGCCCTTCCAAAGCAACAAGGGTCCTATTATCTTTGGTCTTTCAAGAAGGAACACCTTGGACAAGGTTGGTTCTCCTTTCTTTTACTTTCTTTAATCTCAGTTCGTACATCAAATAAAGCATGCCTTGAACTTCACACATAATCTGATTTTTTTGCTGTTCATATAAGAGTTTTATGATAAGACTGTTTATTTCTTGTGCAAGATGCTCAATATGTAAATCTGTATGATAAAAAATCTGCACCTTGTAATTCCCATGAGTTGCTTTTCTTTTCTATTTCATTACACATGAAACCATGATTCATGCACATGTATGCTAGGAGATATGCAGTAGATATGTTCTTTTATGTATTCATCATAAGCATATGGTTGCAAAGTTCACTCACCCATCTCTTATGCGTTAGAATCTCATGCAAATATTTTCAGCCATAAACCCATGATTTATTATGATTTAGACTTAAATAATGAAAGATTTCCATTTGTTTGCATCTTATCATATCTCAATTTTTTATCGCCTGCATAACTGATTCAATTAATAAAAAAATCATTTATCTCTGAAATTTGGACTAGATTCTGGATCAGACTGTAGTCTGATTCAGATTTTCTGAGGAGCACCATTATGGAGCACCAACCTGGCGCACCAGAGTGGCGCACCTAATCAGAGCACCACTCTGGCGCACTATCCTGGTGAACCAGACTGGTCAGAGAGCAAATCACCTTGTTTGCATCTCAGTCTGCATTGTTTCCCGGAGGAATTTGATTCTGGTTTTCCTGGTGTTGATTCTTGGATATCATATGTTCTTGCCTGCATGTTTTCATCATGAGATGATACAGTTTTAAGGCTTTTTTGCACCTTGTATATTCAGTCCATGGTTAAATTCTGGTAGGTTGATTGCCCCTTACTCCTATATGGAGAATCTTATACATCAGCCCATGATCCAGGTGACATGGTTGAACTTTGTTGCTATCATTTAGCATGAATAAGATGTGATCTATTGTGAGGCTTGAAGCCCTTGAGCACAAGGTCCATATATCTTCTCATGCTTTGCTTTTTCTATCATATTTCTTGAGTTTACAAGGATTTTACATTGCATATATCAGGAAGACCCAGTTCTGTTTTTAACCCTTTCCATGCATGATAACTCATACATTGCATATAGTAAAGTAAGGATGAAAATCGCTCAAAGTACTTAATCCTTGATCTTATTTATGTAATATTTTTGCATCAATGTTTGACCCATTATATGAGCGATACTTCTGAGCATGAGGACACACTCTGCACTCCATGCACCCTTATTTTAGCATAAGACTCCACTCACTTAGTTTGGCATGGCATATCGCCCTTGGGCATACATAAAAGGCTGGAAAGCTGACATTTCATTTAGGCAAACGAGAAACCCATAGAAAGACTGATTTATCGGGCGCACGAGGGTGTCTAACACCTTCCTCGTGCGTAACAGGGATCCTTACCCATTTCTGGATTATGACCTTCTTTTCAATGGCTTATTTGCATGACTTATATGGTTTTCCTCGTCTTCCATTTTAATAGACTAGGTGGCGACTCCTGCATTTTTATTTTATTTTTGCCGTGACTTTGCCAATCCTCGCGCATTTAGCCTTTCGCACCAATCCCGAGGCTGTCGTCGGCATGATTACAACACCTATATGCATGATATGGACGACAATAAACTAGGTAAACATAAGGTTGAGATCTGACTTAAAGTTTGTGATTGTAATGTTTAAGAAAAGGATATATAGTACTTAGTTCCAAAAACTTTCAGAAAAGTATAGTTTAGATTTGTCTTAAACAACCTCTCAAAAGGGAATTTGTTGCTAATAATTGGAGATTGCAATAGATTTATGAGATAGGCTTCTTATTGAAAAGCTTGAACTGAAAACTTCGTAGGTAACTCACTACGAGCCAACAAAGTCAATGTAGTTTCAGTAAGATGACTGCTTTTCATTTCTCTTTCTACCTAATCCCTTTCATAATTATAGTAGCATTCATTTAACGTCTTAACCTACTTATCTTTTGTTTCTCAATCTTTTTTTGACAATTAATTCTATCTCTGCTTACAAGTTATAATCACTGCTCCTAAAAATTCCTAGATCTGAAAACTTTAAATTAAGGTGAAAAAGTGTGCTTGGTACTAAATTAAAGAACTACATCTGTGACTGTACCCGTCCGGGGATCCGGCCAGGAGTCGCACTAGAGGGAGGAGACCACAGCCATGCCAAGATGGCGAAGGCGCAAGATAGGATAAAACGAAAAGAAAAGGAGTCGTCACCTAGTCTTTTAAGGGAAAGATGAGGAAAACCACAAACAAACCACAAAAGATGAATGCATGAGATGCAAATGTGGATGCCAGATGTCTACTATGGGTAAGGATTCTTATTACACACGGGGAAGGTGTTAGGCATCCTCGTACGCTAGAGAAACTCGGTCTTTCTAGTCTAATTCGCTTGCTAAGCCTATATTGGGATCTAATCATGCTAATATGAATACCAGTCAAGACTAGATGGATGTGCAAGATGGTATGCAAAAACTGCGAAGAAATCCACACAAAATGATGAAATCACAAAGTACGACACGATAAAGAAAAATCACATGAAATGACGAGGTTTTCGACAAGAAAGGCTTGGAAAATCATACAGGCCTCAAGAGAATCAAAAATTCAATCAACTCAACTCATTAGACTCATAGAAAACTTCACGAAAATTAAGACGAAAAAACTGCAAAGAAGTCTGCACGAAATAGGTAAACTGTGACATGTGAAGAAATTTACATAAAATGACAATATTTTTGGAAATAATGCTCTGGAAAACCACACTGACGTCAAGAGCATCAAAAATGCGATAGATCCCAAATCATTAGAATCGTGGAAAACATCACGGAAACCCAAATGGAAAAATTACAAAGAAATCTGCGTAAAACAAGCAAACGGTGGCATGTGAAAAAAATCACATAAAATGACGGTGTTTTTGGAAAGAATACTCGGGAAAACCATATCGCTATTAAGAAGGTCAAAAGTGAGGCCAACCCAAGTCATCAGAATCATAGAAAAAGTCATGAAAATCAAAAAAGAGAGATAATCCGCAAGTAGGCTAATGTAAGCCTTTCGGTCAGTTAGTATATACCCTCAGGCAATGAAATCCAAATCAAATCGAAAAATCCAAAACATAGGAGTAAAGAAAATCAAATCAAATGTTGGGTGAAAGATTCTGAATACGAATAAGGAATAAATCCATGGAAAACCACATGGGATGCAGGCTCGCTCGAAAAGGATGGGACAATGTGTAAACATGATGAAAACTATGTAAAATGCATGAATATGTACCTAAATGTGTAAAAGGTGCTGAGGAATGACTTAGACAAAGGTTATGCATGACTTAATGCATGAACTAACATGCAAGTGCATGAATTTGTGGCACAAGGGCAATTTGGTCATTTCAGTGGCCAGATGTGATAAATGCATGTATGGGGATGATGCATGCTCTGCGATATGCCAAAATGTATGCAAAATATCATGAAAATGTTATTTGCAAGAAAACATGAAAAAGATAAGGTCTTAAAAACAACAAAATGATGTAAACACAGTAAAGGACAAGTACAAGGACCAAATGCAAAATTCACAAAAAAGTGAAAACTAGGATCAAAATATATTCAATGACTTCTATTCTAATGTACAGATGATGGATCAAATGAAAATATGGCATTGAGATGCGTGAGAATTGTACCTTGGTAATTTCTTAAAAACTCATGGTCTAATGTACAAAATTCACACATAAATGCAAATGTGACTAAAATATGAAACTAAAGATCAATTTACAATGCAAACATGATTTTTAAATGAAATCTACGATTAAGTGCAAAATATGAAATGCAATAATCAGGAAATATTAAAAATATGTGAGAAAACAATTAAAACCCTAAATGATGGATTTGAAATTAGTTTAAGGGTCCAAATGCAAATTTCTTGTACTTAGGGATGGTATGTTATGAACCCATGGGCCTACATGCAAAATTACAGGGCTTAAATGTGATAAAAATTAGACTTTTATGTTGATCAATGTGATTATGAAATTTCTCAAGGTTAGAATGCAAATTTCACAGGGAAAATTCATTTTATAAAGTTCTAGGTGCATGATGCAAATGCTCAGGACTTAATTGTAAGGAAAACATGAAGGTAGGGATTTAAATGTGAGAAAACATATATTTAAAGGACTGAGAATGAAATTAAAATGAAATAGGGTAAGAATGCAATATTTACAGTAAAACTAACGAAATGCAATTTTAATTAAAAGTTCAGGGGCTAGGGCATAAAATCCTAGGATGTAATTGTAATGCTTTAAAACTAAAAGGGCCTTTAAATAAAAACCTAAAAATCTAAAAGTCACCACCGACGATTCGAAGATCGCCAACGACGACGACCTGAAAGGCTCATCTGAGCTCTCCTGGTGGCTGATCAACGATCGGAAAGGCTGAGAAGTTGGAGAAGGAGATGGGGGAGAGATCCGATGGTGCAGATCAGGCCTGGGGTGTCTCGACGATGCTCTAGCGAGTCGCAGGAGATGCTGGAACGGCCTGGGGTGCTCCCCCATCATGAGCTCCGGCGAGACGGCAATTACAGCAGCGACGACGGTGCTCTCAAGCACGGGAGTCCTGAGGATCCTCCCTTGAGTTATGGGAACTCAGGGAGGAGGAGGAGGAAGAACGAGGAGAGGGAGGAGAGGCCCACAGGGCCTCACCTGGAACCAGGAGGCTTGTGGCCTCGCTGACGACAGAGAACCCATCACAGGAGGGAGACGACGGCATATAGGAGGTGTATCTCTGTTGAAGCCCAATCCAGGGAGCCTAAAGGGACCTAACGGGAGTAAGAGAAAAGAGGATTCGAACAAGGAAGGGGGATTACCTTACTGAGAATGGTGTCTCTCCCGAAAGCTTGTTGATAGTGCTCCTCTAGTGACCGCTTTAGTGACGGTGGCTGGGGGTTCTGGAGGTGAAAAAGGGCTAGAAAGGGAGCTCTGAGGGTGTGGGATTGCTCTGGGTGGATTGCAGTAGGTTCTTTGAATGGGTTCAAGCGTTGGAAGAGGAGGGCTTCTAGTTTGTCAGTGGTGGACCTTTTAAACTTCGGCCAGGCCTCTCTGCGTCGTCGATCCTCTTTCTCAAGGGGCCAGTATCATTGGATCAAGCGCGTGCTGGAAGAGGAAAGACTGGAGATTTCGGGAGAATCAAGGATCTGCTCCGGAGATGGAGGGATCTTGTCGGAGATTTCGTCGGGAAACTTGGGCTTGTTGGCAGTAAAGGATGGCCGGAATTATTTTTTGGTTTTACCTAAGTTTTTTGATTGATGGATTAAATGGGGTATTGGGCTTGGTTTTGGGCCTCGCAGTGGGCTTTTGGGCTTTTTAGGTTTTGAGGGATTTTAGGGTTATTTGTTTTTAGGTTTTTATTTGGGTTTTGTTATTTTAATTAATTTTTTGATTTTGTGATTTAGGGTTTAATTAATTGGTTTTAAATTAGGGTTTTTTGGATTTTAATTAATTTATTGTAAATTAGGATTTTGGGTTTAATTAACTGACTTCAAATTAGGGTTTTGGTTTTTGTTTTAGGTTTTTTATTATTTATTTGGTGATTTAATTAATTGATTTTAAATTAGGGTTTTATTATTTTAGGAATTTTTGTGATTTAATTGGATTAAAGTTTTGTGTTTGAGTTTTAAATTAGATTTAATTAGTTTTTACTTTACTTAATTAAGGATTTAGTTTAAATTTGGTTTAATTGGTTTTTGCTTAGATTACGGTTTTTATTTAATTAGATTTAATTTTTAATGGATTTTATTAAGTTTCACTTGTTTAGGGTTTTAATTAGGGTTTTCACTTGATTAATTTGGATTTTAAGTGGATTTTATTTAATTTTGGTTTTAATTAGGATTTTTACTTGATTAATTTGGATTTTATGTGGATTTAAGTAGATTTTATTTAATTTTGGTTTTAATTAGGGTTTTTACTTGATTAATTTGGATTCTAAATGGTTTAAATGGATTTTATTTGATTTTTACTTTAATTAGGGTTTTCATTTGATTAATTAGGGTTTTAAATGAGTTTTGTTTGGTTTTAATTTTGATTAGGTTAGAGTGGATTGGTGTGGGCTTGAATGGGCTTGTGTGGGCTTGAATGGGTTTGTGGGTTTAGGGTTTTGGTAGAGTTAGGGTTTAAGTTTGGTAGTCTCAACTAGAGCATCTTTCTAGAGGTGCCTGCTATCAAGTTATTGCAAAATCGGGGTATCTACAACATCTTTCAAGGTTGACAGCTAAATCATACAAAATCATTGGCAATCAAAGGTAATCGAGTAGATCTGATCCAATGTTATGTTCTTTGACATATAGGTAGAGAGCATTATCGAATATGGCAAGCAAATTGCTGGGAGTGGAGAGTTTGGCTACACCATGGAAGTCATGTGTAGACATCCCAATTTAGCAGTCACTCGTAGATGGATTTTTTTTGACAGAGTTTGCTCTAGTGGTAACGAGACACATCCTAATACCAAAGTCCATTTCACCCTCCAAGCTAGCCCAAAGCCTTAATCAATCCACCAAAACAGGCCCGTAATCCAAGAACTCAGCCTAGAACTGTGCTAGGTGCACCTTGGTGGTGCACCTTTGTAGCACACCAAGGTGGCACACTGCTCTGTTTCCAGATACCCAAACTGCTCATCTACCCAGCTTGGCCACATTTTTACCACTTATTGTGAGCTACCCTTTATGCCCCCAACATGGGTTTTTATCCCTTATCAATCCTATGTAGAGTTCCTTGGTTTCCAAGCCTTTTAGAATTCCAAGGATCTTCATATTCTAAACCTATTTAAGGAGCTAAGAGACAGAATTCTGTTTTTTCTTCTTCTTCCTTTTGGTTGGAGCTTGGAGACTAGAGAATGAGCCCTTTCCCCCCTCTCCTTTTGAAGCTAGCATCACCATTACTAGAGCACTCAGGAATCAGCCCACTGACAATGCCTACCCACTCAACGTGCAGTCCTTTTTCTGGCCATCCAGTAGCCCATTTCTAGCTAGCCACAACCCAACACACTTGAGCATCACTAGCACCTTTATAACCCTCCTCCATTTGCCTTCGTCACTGCCAAGTACAACCGACTGTCGCGAACCACAATGCCAAGAGGACAACCATCAACGACACAAGTAACCCTTCATGCCTATTCATCCATTCCATATGTAAATCAGTGTTTTTTTATTCTTGAATGGATTGGCTCGAGGTTGCATGTTTCCTGGTTTGCATCCTTTGTTTGAGCATGTGTACTATAGCTTATTTTCATTTAAACTTTGAAATATGATGTTTGCAAGCCATATACGACACTGTCACTCATGCATTGATCCACTTTTTTGCACTACATTGCACTGCATTCATTCACTAGCATAGCATCCTCGCCTTCCTCCTTGCCCCATCCATTCATTGGAAGTGCCCGAATGGCTTGCCGGAGCTCGTGGCTATGGTTTCCAGCCATGGGTTGTCGGAGAACCCATTTTCCAGTCATGGAGGTGGGGAGAAAGGAGGAGCCTAGTCCAAGTCTATTTCATTGCACGAACACGATCCATGGCACCCAGGCAAGCTCACCCAACGCCCACAAGCATGTAGGATTGCATGCATTTAGCCCAGCATCAAAAGCAAACTTGCTGTCAGAAATAGAGTACTTGGAGCACACCAACCTAGCGTACCAACGAGGAGCACCAACCTGGTGCACCTTTTTGGTGCACTAGGTAGGCGCACTAGGCTAGCACACCTTTCTGGCACACCAACCTAGTTTCAGGGTGCAAAAAGTTATTTTGGCACCCTGATTTGCATGCTCTCTTAGTTTACTTTGGCTTTGATTTTCATGGTGCATATTCCTGGTTGTACCATAGTCATGCCTACATAGTTTCATCACCATACACCTATGTCTACATTAGTTTTGCATCTA
>JAMKQA010006819.1:0-11023 GCA_024699735.1 Posidonia australis
TTCAGATCGCAGTATATCCTCGCTATCCAGATTTTTCTTCACACCGTTGGATTTTGTTTGTTGTCTAAGTTTTTCAATTTTAGAATCACTTGATGTTTCACTTTAGAGTATTAGATAAAACTAGAAGTTAATCAAGCCAAAATCATAACTACTACAATTGGATTTTGTTTGGTTTAGATGCTAAAAAACCTTGACTCAACTTGGCATGATCGCATCCATTCACACAATAACACAAGCAACGTAACTTTATCTCCTTCCCATTGGTGAACAAGGTACACGTCCATGGGTGACTAAGCAGGAGGAACTTAAGTAATAAAAATCAAGTCAGATTTCAATTTGTTAGAAGTCAACTTCTATAAGAAGCAAAGAAAACTCAACTTCTAGATACATATTCATTTCTAAAATCTAAAAGTACACAACTTCTTTCAAAAACAGTGACTCGGTGGTTTGTTTAAAATAACGTTTAATATATTTTCAACTTCGTCTAAAAACTACCCAAAAGTAGAACCAAACACACCCTTAACCATTTAGGTACTTTACCTTTATCTAAGTGCCACCTTAAACGGTTTCCACAAGGGAAGTACAAACACAAGGTTAGAAACGCAGAACAAAACTGCCAATTTGTAGTCTATATTGATCAGAACATGTCTTGACACCTAACAACGATCCAAAGCTAAAAGAAAGAAACACAGGTTTAGAAGGCAAGAACAGACTAGTCTGCCCCTTGTTTTGTCTAGGATCAATGACACTTTCAAGCTATATACACAACACCAGCTGCAGGGAGATGCTAATGTTCAGCCTTGTCAATACTCCATAATTTGACAAGGTGGTGGGCTTGTTTTCGTATTCAGTTTGCCTGCAAACATGAGATATCTGAGGGTCAAAGTACTTTACTCCGGAGAAAAACCAGTAAATAGTATTATATGCATCATAAACACTTGACACGAGCTAGGAGACTGCCACCAAACACAGCAGTCGAGGACTATTATATTTATATAGAGTAAAATACCATCACGATAGGCACCGTGAAAATCCACTTCTCGCCATTCTTGAACAAGGGCGCAGCAACAACACATCAAATGTGATAGGAAATCATCACAGTATCCACCCTAATAACAAAATGCAGAAGAAAGCAGCAGCTATTAGTGAAGCTACAATCATAATTTTTATCAGCAGAACAGTCCAAAGCAAAAGTAACGCAATTGACGGGTCAATCAATGCGAGGAATACCACATAAATCACGAGATTCATTTCTGCAAGGTTAGCTTTCAAACAAAAACAAAAGATGGTATTCCTTTTCTCCAGTCCTTAGGGAGATTAACAAAAGCATCTCATAGAGTATAAAGTTCTTTATTTTTTGACATGAAGTTAATTTAATATGTTGAGGTTGCTCCATTGTATGGAGATTGAGTACCATCAGGGGTGCATGCTTTTATTACAATAGTCTTAGAAAAGTTACATTAATTTAAGTATACTTTTTCTTACAATTGCTGACTTTCTCCCCAAAAAAAAATACACATTTTCTGATAGGGTGGTTATTTTGACTACAAATAGAAAGAAACAAACGACAAATTATTTTCATATAGCAAAGAGCAAAAAATTTAATCAATGATGAAGAAAAATGAGAAGGGTAATAAATGCCAGATTAGATTTTGGTAATGAAACAACAAGCTCTGATACTTGAACAGTGTTCTTATCATGATGTAATGTGGATAAATTCTTCCTTATAAGTATACCATGAAATTATCTACTCAAAGATATCTTAGTGACAAAAGGAAAATGCAAGTATTTACCGTGATGTTCAACATCTTGCGAAGCTTCCTTCTGACACAGCAAGTGTAACAACAGCATGACAATATCAGTGAATATGCCATCAAATCATTACAGGCTTCTCCAGAAGCTGATGAGCAACCATACTTGATGTTAAAATGCAAGGTAATAGAATTACAATAATTGGTGTATCATTGCATACGAAAGACTGCCCAAATATTAAACAGTAACAAGTCTGGGCAGTTTGGCTTTAAAATTGGAACATCCTCCCCTTAAACTTCTTCAAAAGATCGGTCTTTTATTCATTAACAAACTTTAGATGCTAAATCAACAAAAGATTGAACCGCAAAAATGACATAGTATCCCTAGAAATACCAAGGTCGATTATCAAAAATAACAAAGCAAGGGAACAACATTCGCTCATTTCAATGTGTAGTGCTATTAGCATTTCTTGCAATGAAGTAAAAAAGGGAGGAAAACAAATTCAAAATTGCAGATTGGGGAAAAGTATGCATTTACATACAGATTTCCCTATCATTAGCCACAGTAGCGATCTTGGAAAAGGTTCCACAAGGATAGAAACAAGTCTTCATGCCTGCAAGAAAAAGGTTACAGTAAGATGAATGATCCAAATGACAGTGGCATGCAGCTAAAAAAACTTAGAAAACCAAAAGGCCAAGAGACAGAAATGAGGGACAACAGTTTAATGATCCAAATGCTATTTGGGCCCCTCCATTACATTAGTGTAAAAAAAGACGGTCACTAGGTAAAGACTGTTACATCCTTGGAATCAAAAGTTGCTGCAGTTGTACTCCTCTACAAGGCATAGTTACAGTTTAGCTATTTGACAGAGCAGAGTTACAAAGTTTTTATCACGACATGATTTAAATTAAGCACAGTGACAAAAAATGGAAATCGAGATGAGAAATTTTCATGTCACAGCTACGAGAATCCTGTGACTCCATTAACAACAATTTAAAACGAGCATTCAAGTTTATAAATCTCAAACATTTATATGGTACAAAACTGCCCACAAAAACATGTAAGTTGGATACTAATATCTTCTATGCTTGGGTTCTTTTGTATTTTTTCATTCAGTTGATTTCATTCTCTTTGGAAATTAACTCTGGCATTATTTTGGTAGATTTCTGATTGAATTTAAATAGGCTAGAATACATCTTATGTCCTTTTGGTTTTATTTCAGCCTTCGTCAGGATTGAAGGGAATCTTACTTTTCTTTTTGATTTTTTGGTGCAGTCAGATGGATATCGTGTAAATGAACTTGGTAGGCATCATATAGACTCATAGGTATTAAACTCTATAGACTGTTCTGGTTTTCAGCGTCTACTATTGAATTTTTTGAATGCATGAGCTAGCTGAGTGAAGGTATAGCAGTGAGCTTGAACCATCTACATTACAGGAAGGCATACATTTTATGACAAAAGGGAAATTAAAAGCATGTTGGACATTCAAAAGCATTTTTATAGTAAATTTTGAAAAAGGAAAAACTATTAGAATTTCTCAATGACCAAACACTAGTATAGTACAATCATAATATTAAATATTGATTTCATGTCTAACTTCGATGAGACAAAAATAAGAAACATATAAAACATTGGTGGAAATATCGGTAAATCACGATAAATACGAAAGTCCATGAAAATAGTTAAAAAACTTTGAATTTTAATTTGAAACTCTAATATAAGCTAAAATAAGCAATAATCTACATATTAAATTACTTAAATCAACTTCCTCAATATGTATCACAGTAAAATACATTAGATGAACTTAATACAAATATCTTGAAGTATAAATACTACCTAAAAATACTTAATAAATGTACAAATCATACCTAAAAATACTTCATATATATTTAAAATGAAGAATTTCCATAATAGTTAATATAAAGAGAAAGTAGAGATAAGTCAATACCCAAGTGTTAGAAATGTGAAATTTGATTGAGGACCATCCCACATGTTGCCACTTCTCGCACATGTTGCCCCTAATCCCGAAACAATATATATATGGGTATACTGATTTTATTAATTTTATAGATTTTATAGTATTATAAAGGAGAGAAGGCTCTTTACGTATACAGTAAGCCATTGGGTTGCAAAGGAACAAAGGAGTTGCAAAGGAAGTTAGAAACTCATTAAAGGAAAGAGGCAAATGAAAAGAAGAAAATGCAAAAATATTGATGTTGGTACTTCATGCATGTCAACCCTTATAATGGATATATTGACGACTTGATGTCTAACTCAGTGTAAAATTTACACAAAGTCGATCGACATGGATGACTCGTGTCAACATCTAGGCCTGACATATGGTACTTCACGACATACCTATACATATCATGTCACCTAGCTCCCATTCCAACAAATGTTGGCGATATTTCACTGACACATGTCGATGTTTAATTCTATGAGTACAATAAATCCTCACCTTTCCCTTCTTTTTCCCATTCAAGAGCACGCATACTGCATTATCCCAGCTCTCCTTCAATACTCCTTATAGCAATAAAATCCCTTTAGAAACAAACCTCTCCTCAACGCAAACACAATCCTATCCTTAGCCATTGCTATACCCACTCGGTACAGACCAAGCACATCCTCCACCAGTGCAACTTTCACAGTTTCCTTTTTTATTGTTGTTCCCCTGTCATACATCACTCACAACCAGTTTGCCAGCAAATCACGTCCACTCCTAAGATCTCACACCATTAATCTTCATTCCACCATACTTGTCCAATATCACCACCAGCCTCCCAATACACCAGCTTCTCATCCTCCCTTCATCCTCATCCTAGCCCTTTCAAGTCGACCGACCCATAAGCTCCAGCCTCAAGCACTGTCAGTGAATTAGCAACTCACCAGCACCAGCACCTTTCTCCAATCTGAATTGTTCCAATATTGGTATTCATTCACCAAGGGTGAAGAAATTCAAAAAATGTGAACTTTAATTAGAAAATAATCAGAATATATCCAGAAGCAAATCACACTTCCCTCCATGAAAGGAAGGTAAAGTGCTTCTATCACCATGAATACATCCATGTGTCCCCCTCAAAGAAAAGAGACATCATGCCTACCAAGAGTCACAATGTATTTTGGATATAAAGTGGACGCCATGCCTGAGGGACTTCCAAATTAGCCTTCTTCAGTTTTATTGAGAGATGCACAATACTTGCTGACACTTTTTTTATTAAGGGAGAACAGGAAGAGATTCCTTCATTCTTCATAACTACCTGGGTTTTCATCAATCTTCTACACACTTTGAGCATGCTGTTCAGTTCCATCTTCCTACTTCTCATTCATGAGATAATGGTGACATCCGAGACAGAACAATCACTTGTATTAATTGTTTTTTATCAAGCATTATGTATGTTAAAGCTATAAATGCATAAATTCATCATTAAGTTGAGAATAACACTATTCAAACAAAGGACAGCATGCAAAATAGTTCAAAAAATTAGAAAAGTTGGAACTATATCAACCAAAATTACATAAATAGGAACTTTAATGCATGAAAAGAACCATCGAACAAAAAAAACTAAATACAAATAAAACATCGTTATCCTTGAGCAACACTTTCACCTCTAATGACTGTACAATATGTTAATTGGGATAATGCTACAAATGCACTCACATAAATAAGGCTCTGAACAACAATCCAGCAAATCAGAACTCCATTCGTCTTGTTGGTGTGATCCTCTATCATGGATTGTTTTGAATCCTGACGAAGCTGGAGAAGTACTTCTGCAAAAAAAACAATAACAATAATATAATAAAATAATGGATATCTGTCAGGTTCTCATAATATAAGCATAAAGTGGACTTCCCAAGTCTTGGACAACAATGGGTATCTGGAGAATCAGAGGACTAAACTGGAAACCATGGATACCACAAATTCCTCTATTTAAATTTCGAAGTGCTGACAAACTTGCTACTTCAGTCACAATCCTATCAAGGTTAACGAAGCAACACAGGATGCTAGAGACGACTTATATGAGTTAGAGAGGAAGCTCACAGCCCAGTCATATACCTCTATGTTAGAAAATTCTGTATGTTTGCAGCGGAGTAAACAAAACTTTGTGGTAAAAGAAAACAAGAACCAACAGCAAACACAAAATTTACATGGTTCAATAGTGCATACTCCTTGTGCAAGATGAGGGAGATTTCACTATGAAGAAAAGAGGGAAAATACAAGAGACGTACTTTCAAACTCATTAACCTTAGAAAGAATAGCCGCAGAAAGGTTGCGCATGTTATCCAAAACCTACACTCTCAATTAGATGAAGATGCCTTAAAACACATCCCTTATATATAGGCGTGTGCATCAATAATCGGATCCAAAAACGAAAACCTCAAGGGCTCCGCCCTGAACCATTAATCAGATTACAGTTTATCCATTTATCTTGCCATAGTCGAGCCATCCAACTAGTTAAACAGGTCATGGAAGCCAAGGCACTCAACATTTTGGTTCGTTAAGTAGCTTGGTACCATGTTGTACATTGCAAGCCAAGCACTCACAGCATGACCTAGTTCACAACAAGCCCATAAATGTACTAGTCAACAGCATGCTCAATGTGATCGTTCGTTAAGTAGCTTGGTACCATGTTGTACATTGCAAGCCAAGCACTCACAGCATGACCTAGTTCACAACAAGCCCGAAAATGTACTAGTCAACAGCATGCTCAATGTGATCAATCAACCTAGCAAAAAATGCTTAAGCCAGATTTACTATAGCATAAAATCACATCCTCATAATAAAAAAGAATCTGGATTCCAAACCTTAGATGAGCGTAAAAGAGGTTTTAAACTATGATTTCTATAACTACAATTAAGGAGACCACATCCAAATGACTTGCTGCTGTAACAAATCATAAGGAACTATATTTGAACTTTTGGGTTACTGACCAACTATCGCAATATTTTATACACGCTTATCGAATTTGTTAGTTATGCTTTTATGTATAAGGGTTAGATGGATTATTGGATATCCGTGTAATGAGTGTCTCCTATACATATATGTAATCCTTCTCGTAGCAATAAAGGAGTGATTATTCTTTTCCCTAATCCAAAATGGCATCAAGAGTTTATGTTGTATAGCAAAATCCTAACCCTAACCCACCCCTTCTTCTTCTTCTTCTTCCTCTCCCACCACCAAGAGCTCCCAAAACCACCGGTGCCATCACCCGCAGCCGGTGCATTACCCACAGTTGCCAGCATCCACCCCACAGCCACCCGTCACTGGCCGGCTTCCTCCTTCCTCCGGGCCCTTCTCCTTCCATCCCTAATCTAACAGAACTAACACAAAAGCACCAGGATCCACAGACTTGGTAAGAACCCCAAAAGGGACCATAACTCAATAAGCTGCCCAATGCAGTTTGGAAAACCAGAATTCAAACAAAATGAGAGGGTGAAGTAGTCATTTTAACTGTATGAAGGAGTTGTAGATGAGCTCCTGATAGGTATGCTGTTCACATGGGACAAAATCACGAAGAGATTGGGTATTACAGGATGACCGATATGTCTCCAGTATTATTCATAAATCATTTTTTCTTAGTAGAAAATAAGCATACCTTGGAGTGACCTGTGTATCTGCATGGTTGGAGGTGGGTGAACTTTTATCTGGGCGAATCTTAGCTGCTGTTTCTGTTACTTCAAGTAAATGTTGAATCACTTCACACTGACTAGCATCCCTGTCAGCTTGTGATCTTTGTAATTCTAACTGGAGTTTTTCATTTTCTTTCTTGAGGGCTTTATCAAATGGCAAGTTGGGATAAGAACAAGAAAGAGACTTTTTGAGAACCATAGTATCATGTGTTGAAGGATCACGACTTAATATAGCATCTTGTACCCTTTCGTCCTCTTCGTCCAAAGTGTACTCACACTCATCCTTTTCAATGGATTCCAGCTTTTCCTGTCAAACCAATAAACAGGTATACATGATTTCTACATATAGATTATAAGACATGAAATGGGAGAACCATGACCTTTTCCGCAATCAGTTAAGATGTATACATGATGATCTTAAGAGTTAAGTTACAATATATGAAATGAGCTGAGCACTAACTTATATGGTTTGATGCTGCAGTATAAATATATTAGATATAACAGCAAAGTAAACAGCCAAAACATTTACATTACAACAGCAACTCCAGAAGAAAAATATTTACTGGACAGGAATAAACTTTAATGATACCTGGCAAAAGAGAATGTGTTTTGAGTCCTAAAATATAGTGATATCTGTTTACTGGTTTTGCCTTTAAAGGATTAGCACCTATTTGAAATAATTAAACAGATGATGACATATCAAGTTGAGATGCATTGTTATCATTCCTGTTGCTGATCCATGATATTTCGGTAATAAGAGATTTTCTTGTTCTGTTGCACCACGAGGATGAGAATTGACCACTGTACATGCAGGATCACACTCTACAGGAACTCTAATATGTACTAGTACGTATGCTAATTTTGTGTCAAAGAAAGATGCCTAACTCAAATATTTGACTTCCCTATTCACCTTGTTCTTCACACCCATTCATCCAACATTTATATTGGTCATCATGCCTTTTCTCGTTAGTTTCAGATCTAGTATACCCCCAGATTTCAAAGTGCACGTCCTTTTCCAACATTTCAGCCTAGCAATCTCTTAATGATTACCTTACAGTAACTTGGAGCCATGACCTCCAACTATAAATAAATAACCATAAAAACAAGCTTGATTGATTTTCCTTCTTGGACATTTATTTAAAATGGGATACATGGTCTGATTCCTTAGGACCCGCATCAGTGAACAAGCTGAATCCAAATCCTACAGCTCCTCTAGGAGATGTCTCGACCTACATAGCAATGGAAAACAAAAATGGCATGTCTCAAATCACCCATGCAGTATACAACAGCAGAAGGAGAATTTGGATGCCTAATCCACAGAGTTTGCAAAGTAAAAGGTGATAATAAGGATTGCCATCCAATAAGAAGAAAGTCTAAAGGACCCTGTGTACCAGGGAAAGAAATGGTAGACAGATGTGCCAAAAGGCAACGTAGTCAGCAACAACATATAGTCTACATAAAAGAGCACAAGACACAAATGAAACTAGAAATATATGTTAAAAGAGACTGCTGATTAGAATAGGAAAAAAAAGGTAACAATTATCATCAAATAAAGGGGCCAAGCAAACAATTATCAATAAATAAATAACAGATGATGCATGCACGGCCTTTCGTAAAGAGAGCATTAAGAATATCCTTACCCTGACCCTCGCATTATCGACAAGCGTAATAAGTGGCACAATTCGCAGATATCGATCTATCTCATTTTGGGCCTTCTTGAATTGATACACAATGTTCCAACCCATGGCCAAAAGATACAAATAGCTACGATCTTGGCAGCTGTTTACCAGAACATAGGACCTCCTCAGCGCATCCTCCAGCTGCTCCAGTGGCTCCCGTGTCTCCGGGTATTTCTTCAGCTCCGAAATCTTGAGCTGCTCCAACAAATTACCAATGAGCTTGAGGTGCTGCGCAAACTGACGGCAGTTCTTCTTGTGCATCCTTGCCGTGCTTGCAGCCTTCACTATCATCCCAATCAAGCGGACGGCATCGAGGCCCGTCACCTGCACGACGTTCGCAATCTGCCCCAGCTGATCCCAATTAGCAGCCATTTCCAACTAAACTTAGGAACCAAGAACCTAAACCCGCGGCATCCAAAGAAGCAACAGATGACCAAAAACCCAGATGTCCAAAGTTCTAACAGTAGAATTCCACAGCTCCAGAGTGCACCTTGTCTGTTATGACTCCAAGCCCAAGCTGATAGTAGTATTTTGCTGAAAGCTTCCGAAAAAGAGCCAATCTTTTTGTTAGTGAGCTTATCTTTCTCAGTTCCAGTTTCGTCTACGCGTTCCAACCTTGTTAATGGAGCTTTCACATAGATTTCCACAACTCTGATCGTCAAAAGGAAGACTGAAAATTTGTCAACCTTTCAATTCCAAATGCTTGTCTAAAAAAAACCTTGCCTTTTTCCATCAGATCTCTGTGAAAAAATGGGGTATCACAGTCTCTCCCCTTCTTCTTCTTCTTCTCTTCTTCTTCTTCTTCCACCACCACCACCACTGCAATCAAGGAAAAGGAGAGGGAAAAAAACTAAATGAACGCAAAAGCGCAAGCAGAAACCCCTGGATTCCAGAGATTCTAGTGCAAAGCTCGCGGTTTTATTTACATCCCTTTCGCAGTCTCTGAGCCAAAAGACGCTTCTTCATCACCACCTTCACCTGCACACCTTCGCATGTAATAATAAGTTTTTTTTTTAATAAAAAAAGGAGAAACTTTTTCGCTCCTATGGATTTCTGACAGGAAATGGATAACGCGAGGAGGAAGTGGACGAGGGTTCGCTCGTGTTTCCGTGTAACCGCAGGCATTGCCTTGCGTGAAAAAGAAAGAAACTCTATCTTTTCTTACTGGTGAAATCAGGTGGGCTGGTGGTGAAGGTGGCGTTCGTCGTGGTCTCCTCCTCCTCAATTGTCCTGTTTTTCCACGAGAGATTTGGAGGGTTCCGGTGGAGGAGAGGAAAAGGTGCAAATGTTGTTGCTCTGCTTGACGCCGTAGGCTTCTATTCCACTTCCTACTGCTGCTGCTGCTGCTGTTGCGGAGCGGTGGTGGTGTGGTCTGTGGAAAGTGGAAACGGTGAAGCAGGACTGGGCTCGTAATCGATCTTACTGTTCTTTTAAATTACCAATACACCCTTCTCTTGAACTTTTACTATTACTGTCCTTTTTTTAATTATTATTATTGTCGAATTTAATCTCATTGGTTATGAAAACCACCATCAACGGAACACTAAGTCCAAAATGTTACAAAATTTGGGACAAACAATTCTAGAGAAACCATGGCAATGTTTTAGCCTTTAACACACAAACTAGAAAATAATGATGTCTCAAATCAAAATAGTATCTTGCAAGATACTCATGTCCCAATTCCATCACCGGTAGAACTAGGAATATTGGTAATAACCGGCTCGGAGAGTTGAGGCTGATTAGCCTCAAATGAGCCCCTGGAAGAAGAGGGAAGGTTTGAAGCTTGTTCTGCAGTCCATGCAGTGGTCATATCAGTGATGGAGTGAAGAAGTTCATCCTTCTCGAATCCTGTGGTAAAAATGTCTATTCAGTGATACATTAAGGAAATGATATCAGAAAGAATAAGTGAATGAGATTTACAAGAGTCCTTGAAAATTATGTTATTTCTCTCCTTCCAATTCT
>JAMKQA010006820.1:0-11915 GCA_024699735.1 Posidonia australis
AACCCCCCCCCCCCCCCCCCCCCCCCCTCATCTATGTTTATTTATATTACTTCAACAATTTCCTTTAATAAGGCCTTGAAAAAAAGCGTCACATGCCAGCTTTATGGTCATGAGAAAATACCATGTGTCTTTTTTCTTTTTTTTTTATTTGTAAACGGTAATCTATTAATTGATGTGGAATTCAATCACACCAAGTCTAAAATCACAGTAGAGTACAGTTCAATATAGACCTGGTGGAACAAAAATTCTGACTCCAAAAAAGAAATGCAGTCAACGCCAGGTTAAACCAGAGTATTCAAAATGTATCAAATTGTAAAGTTCGATTAACAAAACATTAATCATAAGATGTTATTTCATCTGCAGAAATCTGGAGGGATTGGTCCATGTGCCATTTCATATGTCACATTCTCAATATTATAAAAGATGATATGGTAGTTATATAATAATTAATTATGTAATTAATTCACAAATATGGACTTAATTACCTCATATTCTTAAAAATTACCTTTTAACCAATGACTTTCACATTTACAAACATTGAGCTTAAGGGTCTTTGTATATATCAAGGAAATTAAAGGAAAGGAAAATATATGGTCAAGGAAAAAATAAACGAAAATGAAGTCATCAGATTTATTTTCTGTTTGACACCAATAGAGTGTGTGTATGTGTGGAAAGTAATGGAAAATATTTTTTCTTTAAATTTCACCTTTATGGGTGAAAAATGTAAGAAAATAACTTAACATTAGAAGAAAATTGATTATAGGTAATAAAAATTTGGTAACAGAATATATTCATCATAGCATTTATAATTTCCAATAAAAAATCTGTTACTCTCTGTTGCTTAACAACTTCTCTAAAACCAATATAAGAAAAAATGTTGTCGAATGTTGTTTACTTATAAGTTTGTGTTAGAAACTAAAAGAATTTATTTTTCAATGGAAAATGTGTATAAATACTATAATTATAAACATAATTTTTGGTCAAAGGAAAAATACTTTCTTTTCTATTAGTTTTCTTTTCTTTCTAAGTACACAAATCCCCCTAAATGTATTCATACTTTTGTATTCACAAAATATGAACTGAATGTGTTCATTTTTTACAAAAGTAATCATATACCAATGCAATTGACACTCTTGCTCGTTTTTATTCATAGTTGAGATTCTAATAAAGCCATATGTGTAATTTTTATTACTTAAAAAAATCAATTTGACAAGTAATTTGGATCAAACAATCCAACATAAGAGCATATCATCATCATAATGATTCTATTTATCACCAACTTCAACGCTAATTTACATGAGAGAAGAAGATATTCCATCGTAGTTATTTTATTATTATATTTTAAATTAAAACTTTCCAATTCAACTCTTAAATTCAAGAACAAAAAAAAAATGAAAATTTATTCTAATCCTTTGGATTCCAAAAAAGAAGAAGCTTCAAGTCAAAATAAAATTTTCATTCCAACCTCTTGAAATCATTAAAATATATTTATAAAGAAATATATACTAAAAGACAGTTGCTGGTCACGTGACATGTGAATTCCAACACGTTTTGTAGTTGTAGTACGTTACGTATGAAACTCAATATTCATTGTAATGATTACTTGACATTTTATAGTATATTTGTTTGTAACATGTTTGATTGTTTTTTTTGTTCTAAACGATAAAATATAGATATATTAATAAAATACTTGACTATGAGTATCACTGTCAAAGTGTGCCCTAAGATTACAAACTTCAAATTACAAAAAATTACTCAATCATAAGGGAGACTGGTAGTCCAATAACAGAAATGTCCAAAATGTGTCCATCCATACAATAAAAAAGACCCAAAGAATATTAGAAAGTCCTCGTGTAATTCAAAAAGTCAAACAACGTTGTTTGATCTAGATTAGAGTGGATCATAGGCCACCGGAAACTTGATCATATCAAAAAAATACACAAGAGTATTGCCTGGAACGGACAGTTCAATGGAGGAAGGTATGGTATGGGCTGCTTGATTAGCTTGATTTCGATTTCAGTACTGCTGCATCCGTTTAATAACCTGAGATATGTCCACAATCTCCTGACTTGCACCCAAATTATCTGCCAAGGATCTAATTAATGAGATAATATGGAAGATAGAGATCTAAATTTATTTTTAAAGATTCTATTATTTTTCTTTAATTATAAAGTCCAAAGTACAGTTGAAACAAGCAAATTCCAATCCTTCCTACTTAGATTATGTTTTCTATGAATAAATAAACAAAAAAATTTTGACAATAAAAATATTTGTAAAGTAAGAAGTATTGTTCAAAAAAAAGTTCCAAACTTCGAACGCTGAGAGACATAGTAAAAAAATATGAGTGATAGTTTCACAACTAACACCATAGGATGAACAAGATAAAGGATCTGTCCACCTTTTTTTTGTAAGGTTTGCTCTAGAAAGAACTTTGTCATGTACAATCAACCATTTGAAAATTTTAATTTCCAAGGGTATGCAACTTTTCCAAATACAATTCCTGAAGGAAGATCTAAGACCACTATCATTCAAAATCTCATAGCAACTTTTGACTAAGAAAGAATTGTCAATCAAAGGAAGCCAAGTCAAACAATCTAGTTCATCGTTGAAATGAAAATTCTCAACAATGTCCGAAAATTGATCCAATTGGAGTTGTAATATACCAACATCCGAGTTACAACCAATATGATGGCTGAAAAGAGCTGGAAAATCAGAGGTATATCTAATTAAAATTTTCTTAACTATCCCTTTCTTCATAGTAGATAAGAGAAATAATTCTGGCATAACATATTTCAATACGTCGACTATTATCCATTTGTTTTCCTAAAAGATTGTATTTTCACCATTATGGACTGAAAATCTAGTGAAGATATTCATAATAGGGAAACACTGTCTAAGTTCCTGTCATAAAAGTGAGCCTCCATTGGAGGTCGCATTCAAAAGAACTTCAGCCTGATTTTGGGAAAAATATCAAGATTTAACTAGCTTAGGCCACTTGAATTTAGGATTGTCATTTAGTAGTTATCAGAGAAGTTTACACTTTACGACAGTACTGAAATTTCTAATGTCAATAATACCCCACACATCTTGATCCTTAGTGCAACTAATATTCTGCCACTCAATTAGGTAATATCCCTTCTTATAAGAGGGAGAAGCTTTCTAGAGAAATCGACGTCATAATCGATCTATCTCTATTTCCACTCTCGTTGAAAGATGTAGGACAGATAAAAAATAAGTGGGAATGACTGATAACATAGAATTTCAAAAGGTTGTAATCCATACATGCCATCTTACTTACGTATTCTTTTATACACCTCCCATAGAATTTGTATTTTTCAACAAATCTCAAGTTATTATTGTGGATAAGGGATTTTGATATCGTTGCAACCCTTTTTTTTTGTGTTTGACTTCCTCACTCCATGAATTTTGAAGTCATTTTGTGATCGCCACTCTTGATTCGTTTGATGCCTTGGATTCTTTGCTTCAACACAACATCAACATTGGTTGAGGATTCTTGCGTACATGAACTTGTTTTTTCTTCTTTCCTTCAAAATAAAATGAACAAATCAAAGGAACAATGGGTTAGTGAGTATATCATTGTAATCAAAATAGGAAGAAATACAAAAAACAAATAGCATGAAATAATACGTGTCCAAGGGTTGTCCCTCAGTTTATTCTAATGCAATGAGATTAATACATATGCATGAGAAAATTAACAATAAAAACGATATTAAAAAAGAACCCCTTTACAAGTGGTGTAGATGGAAGGAAGGGGTGAGAGGAATATATTAGTAACCGACGTAATGATGGAGGATTAATGGATTACACTCTCTTTGGTATAAAGTGGCTCTCTTTAGATTCTCTTTCTCTAACTCATAATATGTGAATTTGATCTCTAGATTGTCCCCCAAGGCTTCCAAAATTTGTCCTCCATGACTCCTCTTCCAAAGGTTGAGGTGCTTAAGTACTTATAAAGGTATGAGAGAGTAAAAGAAATTATAAGAAGTCCACAAATAACAAAACAATCCAATTACAACAAGTGTTTCCAAAACTGAGGTATAAAATGCATGAGTTGTTGCATTCTATGTAGAATCCAACACTATGCGTTTTACAACTCCTAGAAGTGCAAAATGCCCTATCACATTAATTGTTAGAATATTCTCCCCATTAATGATGAATTCAACACAATAAAGTACGATTAGGTCAACGCACGATCCATAGAATCATTGTAAAAGAAAATAATTCAAATTCGAAATTACTCTAGAAAAGGATAGTGGAAAATAGTAGAGGACACAACTGTCAAGTATGTTATGTATTTTATATTAGACGTGATTAATTATGCGTTCAATGAAAAAAGCTCAAATTTTCCAAGACTGTACTATAGGATATGAGGAATATTCTTATAAAATTTACCAAATTTGGAGGTTATTTAAATACTTTGTTGCAATGATCTTTAAAGGATATCATAAGACGCTATCAACTGTGCATTTTACATAAGATGTAATGTTTTTTGCATCTTACATAAGATGTAGCGGCACTCGTGCTTATATCCAAAAGTGCTGAAACTTTCTAAGAGAGAAGTCTAAGATGTAAGGAAATTGTATGTAAAAGTTCTACAAGTTTGGATATCATCTGAATGCTTTGTTACATTGATCTTTTTAAGGTATCAAAAGAGGTAAAACGGTATACCGCAAGATAGATTTGAAATGACGAAAATACCTTTATAGTCATGAAGGTTCAGATAAAGGTTTGATATTGCAATTTGACGTGTTCTAGTGTCAAAAGTAGAATAGGAGTAAAATGAACCTAACAATTGACCTAAAGATAATCAAAACCAAAAGTCTTCTAAGAAATGCCAAAAACATAATATCTACGGTTATCATGATTTTTTCAATATCAAGACTTTTCCTTGAGATCACTTTTGATGAAGGTCCATTAATTACCATTGTAGACACACTGATTTTGAGGTCACTTGACGCAGACTCCTTTAGATGATGCTCTGGTTGTGACCACCAAAACCCTAGTCCACTTGAGCCCACACAAGCCCATTCAGGTCCACACTACTCCACTCTAACTTAATTAAAATTAAAACCAAACAGAACACATTCAAAATATTTAAACTCCAATTAATCAAACAAAAACACTAATTCAAGTCAAAATCAAATAAAATCTACTTAAAATCCAATTAATCAAATCCAAAGCCGTAACTCATGTCAAAATCAAATAAAATCCACTTAATCAAACAAAAACCCTAATTAAAGCAAAATTCCATTTAAATCATTTAAAACCCTAATTAAGTGAACAAAAAACCCTTAATTAAAATTCAAAATCCTAATTAAACCATAAACCCTAACTAAAACACAATAACCCTAATTAAACTCAAAACCCTAATAAATTAAATCCAAAACCCTAATCTAAAATCCTAATTAAAACACAAAAACCCTAATTAAACTCAAAACCCTAATAAATTAAATCCAAAACCCTAATTAAACTCCAAAAACTCTAAATTAAAACCCCAAAATCTTAATTAAAAAGCAAAACCCTAAAATTATAAAAAAAACAAAAACCTAAAATAATTTAAAACCTAATTTAAAAACCAATTAAGTAAACCCTAAATCCAAAAATTAAAAATCAAATTTAAATCAAAAAAACCAAATTAAAAACACTAAAAGCAAAACCCTAAATCCATAAAAGAAAATCCCAAAACAAAAATATAATAAAAGCCTAAAATAATTAAAACCCTAATTTTAATACCCTAATTAAACAAAATCAAAATTTAAAGGACCAAAATCCTAAAATCCCTAAAAATCCCAAAACACAAAGAAAACATAATTTAAAGAAAAAAATCAACTAATTAAATCACAAAATCAGGAATTTAATTAAAAACATAAAACATAAATAAAAACCCTAAATTAAAACCACAAAATGCAGTTCAAAAAAAAAGTTAAAATCAAAACCCTAAAAAATCTTAAAATTTCCAAAACGAAAACCAAAACAAAAACTCGAAAACCCTAAGCCCATTGGCAGGCCTAATAAGTCCAATATCCCATTTAAACACTCAACCAACAACTTTAGAAAAACTCAAAAAATAATTCCGGCGAGCTCCTTATTCTCCAACAACGACTCCGGTCAACCCTGAGATCTCCGAAGCGTATCCACAACCTCCCCGTGATCTCCGTCAAACGTCCCCAGGTCACGCGCTCGATCTTACGGCGCCCAACGCTAAGGAGGGTGATCGACGACCCTGCGGAGGTCCGCCGGGGTTTAAAACCTCACTGTCGAGCTTCCCCAAGGGTAGCTACTTCGAGCCTTTTCCGAGCGCACTTCAATTCACAGAGGAGACCCTAGCAATCCCCTCGTCCATAGCCCCTCTCTTATCCTTTTCTGCAATCCAAAAACATCGAGTCGTCGCAGCCAGAGGAACCACCAGAGCGCCATCACCGTCGAGCACCCCGAGGAGACAACGCTGCTCACCAGGTATTCCCTTTCTCTTTCTTTTTCAATCCAGAGCATGCCCCATAGTGTAATCCCCCAGTTCCTAAGGTTGCGCTCGACGGGGAAGTGTCCCTTATGTGCCATCGACCCCCTCCGGCGATGGGTTCTTCGTCGTCAGTGAGGCCTCAGGCCTCTTGATTCAGGCGAGGCTCCGTGAGCCTCTCCTTGCTTCTCCTATTCCTTCCTCTTGCCTTTCGTCCCCCTTTCCTCCAAAGGAGCCCCCCTGACCTCCGCGTCGCTCGCTGCCGTCGACCATCGCTGCTGAAGCCACCGAGTGGGCAAAGCACGGTGGTCGTGCCCCTACTGAACCAAGGCCCCCGGAGGCCTCCCCGTGGACCACCGAACGTCCCACGACCGCCGCTCGAGCGCTCCCGCCGCTGCAACGTCGTACCCACCACCATCACAATCGCCATCGAAGCCTGCGAAAGGGGGGAACACCCTAGACCGTTCTAGCCATGCCCGAGTCTGCCCACAGCTCTGACGTGCAGCCCCAGAGCTCCTCCGACCTCCACCGCGTCGAGCCACTACCTCTGGATGCACCTTCGTGGAAATCCCCGTCGTCGGAGAAGAACGTCGACGAGGGGGACCGACAGGACACTCCAGTCGTTTGGAGTTTGATCACCACCGTTGGATCCCTTCCCCATCACCTCCTCTAGCTTCTCCGCTCTCTGGATCTCCGATCAGTTGCGGAGAGGCTCGGATGAGCCTCCTAGGCCGTCGCCACCGGTGATCTTCAAATCGTCGATGGTGACTATTAATTCTTTTTTTTAGTTTATTTTAAAGTCCTTTACTTATTTAATTGTTACATTTAAGTCATTTTTCATTACATCTGGGTCCAAATATTTGTTTTTAGTCCCTGTAGTTTTAAACAAAGTGTCAATTCTTTCGTTATTTCTATAAATTTTGCAAATGACCCCCCTACATATTTTCTTTTTTAATTCCTAATACATTCATGCATGTTTTATCATATTTAGGTCCTTGGAATCATGATTTCTTTACACTTAAGTCCTGAACATTTGCATTTAGCTTATGAAATCTTTTAAAATGAGTTTTCCCTATAAAATTTACATTTTGAACCTTGAAGGTTTTTAGAATTACACTGATAACTATTAAAATTGAGTTTTTATCACATTTAAATCTTGAACTTTTGCATTTAGCCCCTAAAATCTTGTAAAATGAGTTTTCCCTATAAAATTTACATTCCGAACCCTAAAGGTTTTAAAATCACACTGATTATCATTAAAATTGAATTTTTATCACATTTAAGTCCTGAGCTTTTGCAATAAGCCATAGAATTTTAAACAAAGGGTTTTCTACTTGGAAATTTTGCATATTAACCTTGAGAGATTGCATAATTACACTGATCAATATAAAAGCCCAATTTTCATCACATTCAGGTCCTGAAATTTTACACATAAGTTCCTGAATTCTTAACAAACAATTCCTGAACACATATAATTTGCATCCAAACCCTTATATTAGTTTTAAATCCATTATTTAGGATTTTAAATATTTTCTTGCATATTTTGGATATCTTTCACTCATTGCATTTCACATCTTGCATTTAATCATAGATTCCATTTAAAAATCATGTTTTCACTGTGCATTGATCTTTAGTCTCACATTTTAATCACATTTGCGCTTATGTGTGAATTTGGCACTTTAGACCTTGAGTTTTCAAGAAATTACCCACGTGCAATGTTCACATCTCAGTGCCACATTGACATTGAATCCATCATTTGCATGTTAGAATAGAAGTCATGAATATATTTTTCATCTAGATTCTCACTCTTTGTGAATTTTGCATCTTGGTCCTTGTGTTTGTTCTTTATTGTGTTTACATCATTTTGTTGTTTTCCTCCTCCATGTTTTCTTGCAAATAACATCTTCTGGACATTCGACACACATTTTGACATGACTTAGATCATGCATCACTTCCATACATGCATTTATCACATCTGGCCAAGAAAATTACCAAATTGCCCCTGTGCCTCTAACTCATAAGCATACATCTCAATTGCACTCAGCCTTGCATAGTCCTTGTCCAAGCCATTCCTTAGAATTTTTGCACATTTAGGCATTTATCCATGCATTTCATATTATTTTTCATCACATTGGCGTATCAGTCCGTCCCTATTTAACGAGCTTGCATCTCATGCCGTTCTTTCGAGGATTTCTTTCTTCACTCTGCTTTCGGAGTCTCTCATCCAGTATCCAATTTGATTTGCTTTAATCCTACATCTCGAATTTTTTTGATTTGATTTGGATTTCATCGTCCGAGGGCGTACACTAACTGACCGAAAGGCCCACATTGGCCCATTTGCAGATTAATTTCTCTCCTTTGATTTTCACAACTTTTTCCACGATTCTGAGGACTTGGGTTGACTCCACTTTTTATCTTTTTAACATCAGTATGGTTTTTCCGAACATTCCGTCCAAAAAATATTGTCATTTTATGTGATTTTCTTCGCATGTCGTAGTTTGCCTGTTTCATATGGGTTTCTTTGCAATTTTCCCATTCAGATCTCCATGGTGTTTTCTACGTTTCTAATGATTTGGATCTATTGTATTTTCGATCCCTTTGACACTGATGTGATTTTATGAGTCATTCCTTACAAAAACACCGTCATTTTATGTGAATTTCATCACATGTTCAAGTTTGCCTGTTTTGCGTGGACTTCTTCACAATTTTTCCATCTTGATTTCCGAAACGTTTTTCCATGATTCTTATGACCTGAGTTGTTTGCATTGTTGATTTTCTTGAGGTTTGTATGATTTTCCGAGCCTTTCTCGTCAAAAATATTGTCATTTCATGTGATTTTCTTTGTTGTGTCATATTTTGTGATTTTATCTTTTCATGCGGATTTCTTTGCAGTTTTCGCATACCAACTTGCACATCCATCCAATTTTGCCATGACATTCATATTAGCATGTTTTAGAGCATGATATAGGCTTAGCAAGCATTCATCCAGCCTTTAGCAAGCGATTTAGACTAGAAAGACCGAGTTTCTCGGACGTACGAGGGTACCTAACACCTTCCTCATGCGTAATAGGAATCCTTTCCCGTCCTATGGGTAGCAGACACCTAGCCTTCGCATTTGCATCTCATGCATTCGATTTTTTTGTGGTTTTCCTCGTCTTTCCCTTAAAAGACTAGGTGGCGACACCTTTTCTTTTTCTTTTATCCTATCTTGTGCCTTCGCCATCTTTGTATGGCTATGATCTCCTCTCTTTAGCGCGACTCTACGCCGGACCCCTGGGTTGACATGGTCACAACCATAAAAGAATCTTATTATGACACACATATCCTAAAAATAAAAGAGAGATATTATCATCTAATAAAGATCTATGCATTTAAGGCAAATGGAAAAAGATTCATATGTAATCATATATATTCAAATATAATATCGAAACTAACATATGATTTTCATACATATTTGAATATAACGGCGAACCTAACAAGTAGTTATGTGATCGGTTGCTCAACTTGGTTTGAGGCTGAACTATGTAAACCACTTCGATATCATATATGCTCGATTATAATGTCGATATTAACATATGGAATTCAATTATGTTCAAATATGATGTCGAACATTTATGCTTAAGTATAATGTCGAGGTTTAACGTATAAAATCAAATATGTTTGGTATACATATGTTCAATGGCTATACATTCGGTAGTTATATACCCTTTACATACATGTTCGGTGCCAAACATATTTAGTATATGTGTCCCCTTCAAATATATATAATCAAATATGATGTTGATAAAAATATACAATCTGTTGTAGGAGAGAATACAAAATTAAATATATGTATGGTCGAATATACTATTAATAAAAATACGTTATCTAGCATAATTTAGTAATAATATGATGTTAGATCAACTACTTGACCTGGTTCAAGGCCAATCTGTCCCGGGTAATCAACTTGAAGGCCAAACATGCATTGTGTCCTAGGCGATCAGTCGGACATGTCATACCACAGCATCTACAATGAGCGACACATATACGACACGGAATCGATTGTCCAGTGTGGTTCGAGGGTGAGATCACATCTAATTTTCAAGTATATTCAAATATAGTGTTGAAATTAACATGTAATTAACATACATAATATTAAAAAAAAGTATCAAATTAAACACACATATTTTTGAATATAATGTCAATAAAAACACATGCATTATTGTAAACTAGATTTTCTTATATATATAGGGTGCAAGATAGGTGTATAAGTGAATATGATGTCGATGGTAATACACTGTAACACCCTGAAATTCATTTAATTGTAAATATACTTTTTAATGAATTTAATAATACACGGGTGTTACTGGCACAAGGTCGTTTTGGTAATTTTGTGGTTTTGTGCTTGGATCCCAGTGTTTAGCCTGTTTTGTGCCTTGTCATTTTGTAGGCACTGTGCTTGTGCCACTGTGCACGTGTGAATGTGTAGGTGGAGATCGGTTGTAGAGCATTGTGCTTGAACTGGTTGGTGCTGAAGTGTGTGCAGTTACTTGTGCACGTTGAGGGGCAACGATGCACGCATGCAACTATAACCAGCCATGCACATTTAAACAAGAGGACATGCCATGTCTTCTCTATCACTTCTCCTCCTCTTCCCCTCCCCGTACACATTTCCCCTCCTCCTTCTCCCTCTTCCCTCCGCTTTCCTCCTTCACTCCTCATTCCCCTTTCTTCTTCTACCTTTTCCACCCTATGCGCGGAGACTAAGAGAGAGAGAGAGAGAGAGAGAGAGAGAGCAGAGGTGGTGCAGTGGAGTTTGGGCTGACTAGAGAACCCTGGACGTCTTCCTTGGCGTCGAGTGAGTTCATGGGACAATCAAGGATGTACAAAGGTTGAAGGATCGTCGGTGGTGAACGTGGTTGGTCGGAGTTAGGTGGTGGGTGTGCCAGAGGTTGTCTCAGGTGCACATCCCACCCTTCCTTCTCAAATTTGTGTAAAATGATTAGAAATGAGTAAAATTGCATGATTTAATGCTTAAGAGTGATTTCTAGAATTTATGAGAATTTATGTGCATTTATGGCGAATTTAATGTGTTGAATGTACTATGCTCGTTTTTTAGTTTCCCGACTTTGTGATTTTGTTTCTTAAGTTATGATGCATGAATTGTGGTTTTGTTTATGTAGATTTGGAATAGACTCATGTGTCTACGTTTCGTATTTATCTTGTGAATTGTGGATTTTTCTTAGTGGGTCTGCCCCTCACTCCCACTTGGGTGATTAAGTGGGCTAAGGCTCAGAGCATTTTTTAGAAAACGGGAAAATCAGTATGTCATTCTTGAACAGTATGCCTTTTTTTTGTCAGATTTGTCCCCTTGGTCCCTATTTCTGTCCATCAAATTCGTTTGGTCTATCATTCAGGGCCCTTGAGTGTTGATTGTGCACCCAGTTTGGTTGGTCGT
>JAMKQA010006822.1:0-11074 GCA_024699735.1 Posidonia australis
GACCACATTTGCACATAAGTGTGAATTTTGCACTTTAGTCCCTGAATTTTCAGGAAATTATCCAAGTGCAATTTTTGCATCCTTGTGCCACATTGACATTGGACCCGTCATTTGCATGTCGGAATAAGGACCATGAACCTGTTTTTCATCTATTTTCTCGCTCTTATCGCGAATTTTGCGTTTTAGTCCCTATGTTCGCCATTTATTGCATTTATATCCTTTTGGTGATTTTTCTTCTCCCTGTTTCTTGCAAATGACATTGTCCAGACATTTAGCATTCATTTTAACATAACTTAGGCCATGCATTACTCCCATGCAAGCACTGGCTAGGGGAAATGACCAAATTGCCCCTATGTTAATTCTTGAGCATGCATCTCGATCTTTGCATTTAGTCTTGCCATGGCATACATATTAGCATGATTACAGCATGATCCAGGTTTAGCAAACATTCATCAAACCTTTAGCAAGCATTTGGACTAGAAAGACCGAGTTTCTTGGGCGTACGAGGGTGTCTAACACCTTCCTCGTGCGTAATAGAAATCCTTACCCATCCTCTGGTTAGCAGACATCCAGCCTTCCCATTTGCATCCCATGCATTCATCCTTTTGTGGTTTTCCTCGTCTTTCCCTGAAAAGACTAGGTGGCGACTCCATTTTCTTTTCTTTTTCTTCTATCCTATCCTTGCGCCTTCGCCATCATGGCATGGCTGTGGTCTCCTCCCCACCCCTCCCTCCGGGTCGGGCATAGTCACACACTGTGTAATAAAAAGGGACCTAAAAGTAATAAAAAAAGGACCTGGATGTAATAAAGGACCTAAAAGTAATGGAAATGGACCTGAATGCAATAAAAAAGGACCTGAAAGTAATTATAAGGACCAAAAAGTAATTAAAATGACGATCTAAATGTAATTATTAAAAAATTAAACTAAAATAATGAAAACAGACCCAAATCTCTTCTATTCGAAGATCGCCGGCGATCCCGACGAGCTCCCGATGGCGGCGCAGCTGCGGGAAGGCATCGGTGGTGGTCGGGGAAGCAAGGGGGAGCCACGACGAGCTCCCCCGGGGCTGTGGGCTGCATTGGGGAGGCCCGATAGGCCTCCCCCACCTCGAGCTCTAGCGTGCGACGGTCGTCGCCGGAGAAGACAACGGCGGAAGCTCCAGGAGGCGGCTCCGTGGCTGGGACGTTGCGGCGAGCACAGTGAAGGCTCCGGAGGTACCAGGAGGCTTCGCAAGCGACGGAGGTGTCCTCCCCGTCTCTTTATCGTCGGCGATGACTGTGATGGGTCGTCGAGACCTCGTGGCTATTCACACTGCGGGATGACGACTCTCCTGAGTTCGTGGGAGCTCAACGTTCGCCAGTGAAGTGCGTGGGGGTCGCGGCGACACTTGGAGGGCTCCGGAGACTCCATGGCGCTGCGACGGCGATCATCGATACGGAGTGGAGGCGATAGCACCCTCGTGCGTAGGATGCTGGATAGTCCCCCTTCCGAGCGAGGGGGACCCAGGAAGATACTGAGGAGGATGGAGGGGAGAGCCAAGGGGCTTTCCATGAATTACGTAGCCTAAGCCTCGCCGATGGTGGGGAACCCACCACCGAAGGAAGGGAGGACGACGACGGGGAGGCCTACACCAGCTAATCCAGACTAAAAAGCTAGGAAGAGTCTACTGGACCTAAGGCATACATTGAGGAATGAAAGAATGGGGAAGAGGAGTACCTGGTTGGTGGATTGGTTATCCTCCGACGAAGCTCGACGGCGGTGCTCCTTTGGGCTGATACTCTGGCGACGTTTCAGAGGGTCTCTGGGGTTGCGAGTGAGCTTGGAGAAAGGCTCTGAAGGTGGGGAATCGATGGGTTTCTCTAGATCAGGGGTGTGAAGGTGGTTTTCTCCTCCGACCGTCTCTCTGTTCTCTTCCTCTCTGTTTTTGGTCCGTTCCCCCCGTTCGCCTCACGTTGGTGGTTTCTCAGGACTTTTAAAAGGTGGGTGGCGCGAGAGGGTCGTGGGCAAACATGGGAATGAGGAAGATGGGGAGAGTGGGTGTCGTTGAGGGGAGGAAGAAGATGATACTATTCCTTTATTTTTTCATTTCCTAAGTTTTGAATTAAAATGTGGTTTGGCCTTAACGGGCTTGACTTTGGGCCCATTGGTTTTCTAGTTTTGGTTTTGTTTCTTTGTTTTGTTTTCAGTTTTTGATTTTGTTTTAAGTTTTGATTTTGTTTTAAGTTTTTGATTTTGTTTTAAGTTTTTAATTTTGTTTTTGATTTTAATAATTTGCTTTGGTGATTTTAATTAAATTCTGATTTCGTTATTTTGAAGTTTAATTGTTTTTAAATTAGGGTTTTAAAGGTTTGAATTTAATTAAGAGATTTTAAGTTAGGGTTTTTTGGATTAATTAAATGATTTAGGGTTTTTTTTGGATTTTAATCATTTTAGGTTTTTTTTGTGACTTAATTAATTAGTTTCAAATTAGGATTTTAAGGATTTAATTATTTTAGAGGTTTTTTAGGGTTTTGGTTTTTAATTAAAGTTTTTAGCTTAAATTAAGGTTTTTTGGTTTTAATTAAGTGTTTTTTAGTTTAATTAGGTTTTTTTTGGTTTTAATTGGAAATTTGGGTTATAATTTAGGTTTCTTTGACTTTTAAACATGGTTTTCAATTTAATTATTGTTTTTTAGATTTTAATTAAAGTCTTGAGATTGAATTAGGGTTTTTTGACTTAATTAAATGACTTTAGGGTTTTTTGAGTTTAATTTAGGTTTTCCTTGAAATTTAATGGATTAAAGTGGTTTAAAATGGATTTTATTTGGTTTTGACTTTAATTAGGGTTTTCACTTAATTAATTTGGATTTTAAACATTTTTAAGTGGATTTTGCTTGATTTTGATTTTAATTAGGGTTTTCACTTGATTAATTTGGATTTTAAGTGGATTTTGCTTGATTTTTATTTTAATTAGGGTTTTCACTTGATTTTTGGATTTTTAGTGTTTTAGGTGAATTTTGTTAATTTGGTTTTTAATTAATTAATTTGAATTTTAAGTGGATTTAGGTGAATTTTGTTTATTTTGGTTTTAGTTAGTGGTTTTTGCTTAGATTAAGTTAGTGTGGGCGTGTGTGGGCTTGAGTGGGCCTACCGGGTTTGTGTGGGCCTAGAGTGGGCCTAGTGAGCTTGAGTGGGTCTAGTGGGCTTGTGTCGGCCTAGTGTGGGTCTAGTGGGCTTGTGTGGGCCTAAGTGGGCTTAGGGTTCTATGGAGTTAGGGTTTAGGGGTGGTGGTTACAACCAGAGCATCTTCCAGAGGAGCCTGCTGCCAAGTGACTGCAAAATCGGGGTGTCTACAGCGAGCTAGGAGACAGCAGTTGGGGTTGTTAGTTCGATAGGGGAGTGGTTAGTTCGTTAGTGAGGTAGTTAGGTAGTTAGGTTGTTAGGTCTGTTAGAGAGTGAGTGGGTTGTTTTTGTGGGTCGCCGGAGGTTTTCCACTTATAAAAGGAGCAGCAGAGGTAGAGGTTTGAAGGTCTTTTTTCGGGAGAGAAAAATAGAGAATTCGAGAGCGAGGGAGAATTCCAGAAAGAGAGAGGGGCTCGCAGAGGTGAGAAGTGGAGAATTCAGGCCACTTTCGGCAAGCTACGGAGGAGACGCGCGTCGTCTGGCCAGGTACACCCTCCTCCAACCTCATTTAGCTTCGAATTCAGTTTCCTAGAGCTTCCTTAGTCTTTCTGGATCGTTTCCAATCAAGCCAGAGGCCTCCTCTGGTCGGAATCGCTCCCCGGACCTCGCCGTCGCCGTTTTCTGGCGATATAGGTGGGGGTGCTAGTCCAGGGCTTGTCCCTGGTCCTAGGATCCTAGGTCCACCTCTCCTAGCCTACCTCTTGCTTTTTCGCCCCTCCAATTCCCATTCCGATCGCTGCAGAGGTCTCCACCAGAGGATGGCTGGAATCACGACGTTCCACCGTTGCCGAAGAAGATAATCGAAGCCAGAACAGGAACACACGTCTCCAGCCACTCCACGTCGCTCCGATCCTCCAGAAAGCTTCCATGGCATGTCCCCAGTACTCCAGAGCCTTCAGATCCACGCCCTGACCTCTGGAACATGCCCGCGACCTTGCTAGTCGGAGGAAAAGACGTTGACGGCAGGCGAAGCTCCCTTCCACGTCATCATCCATCATACTCGCCTCTAGAAGAAGAAAAAGGCTCCTCTCGATGCCCCAAAGCCTCCGCAACCTTTGGATCGCCGCGCCGTAGCTCCAGCAGTCTCCCTTCTTCCTAGACGCTGTTGCCGGAGTGCCTCGACGCCGTTGCCGAAGTACCTCGACGGCGAGGTAGGTGGGAGGCCAATTCCCACCGTTGGAACCTCGATCCAAGCCATTTAATCTTCTCCCCTTTTCTTCTTCTTGCTTCCCATGGGGTTTGATCTCAGATCAGACCACGGGAAAGCCTCTGATTGCCTCTCCGGCAGTCGTCGTCGACAGAGCTCCGTCGCCGATGGCCGCCGTTGTCATTTTCTTAAAAAAAAATTAAAAAACATTTTTTATTTTAATAAACTTCTGAAATTTCTGATCTGTTACACTTAGGTCCTTTTCTTTATTGCAGATAGATCCTTTTCTTACATTTTGGTCTTGAATGATTTTTCATAAATCGTTTGAACAAAGTTTTACCTGAAAATATTGCATTATGCCCTTTGAGTATTCAAAACAATGTTTCCTAGGTTTAAAAGTTTAACAAAAACCCCCGGAGTATCTTTTCTATGCATATTATTCCAATGTCTTTTCATTTTAGACCCTGAACTTTATTGAAAATCATTCTGATTGCATATTTTGTTGGTTAAATTGCATTTTAGACCCTGAACTTTATTGAAAATCATTCTGATTGCATATTTTGTTGGTTAAATTGCATTTTAGACCCTAAACTTTATTGAAAATCATTCTGAATGCATATTTTGCTGAATAAATTGCGTCTTAGCCCCTGAACTTTACTGAAACTCTTCTGAATGCATTAATTCTCTAGGAAATTACATTTTAGCCCCCACACATTACAGATTTAACACTGAATGCTTGTTTTCTAGGGTAAATTTACTGTTTTACCCCTAGAACTTTCATGGATCCTTTTTCTTGCATATTTTACCCTGAATTTCCACTGAATTGCATTAAATGCATGTTTTAGTGGTAGAATTGCATTTTAACCCCTAGGAACCTTTAATTTGTCCAAAAATGCACATATTTGCATATTTGACCTCATATTTCTTCATAATCACATAGAATGTGTTTTCCTATGATTTGGGCTTCAGAATTTTAGTTTTATTTCAGAATTTGGGTTTTTTGCACAAAGGCCCCTGGAATTCGTGATTTTACACTCACACATGCATTTTGCACATTTTGTTGCACTTCTTCATGCAATTTTCTTGCCTTTTCTTCTTTACTTTGCGCACGCTTTTCCAACTCTTTTAGAGCTTGGTTTTCTCACCGCCTCCTGGATTCTTTCCAATTTTCGCATTTTTAAATTTGATTTGACATTCCATCGCCCGAGGGTGTACAGTAAAAGGCTTAACAAGGCCATCATGGTCCCGAAAAGAGGATTAATTTCCCTAATTTGATTTTCTCAGATTTATCCAAAATTTTCGCTGATTTGCAAGATGCTTTTTGAGAATTTCTCGACTTTCATGATTTTCCTCATCGCCCAAGGGCGTACAGTAAAGTGGCATTCTTAATGCCTACAATTGACCCTCGGATTAACTTTTTCCCTTTATTTCATTTCTTTTGGCATGTTTTCTAGTCATCTTTAGCATGAGCATTCAGAATAGGCAAGCACACACCCATTAAACCATTGACAAGTAGGAAACCTAGAAAGACCGAGTTTTCTAGAGCGCATGGGGGTGCCTAACCCCTTCCCCATGCGTAACCAGAATCCTTACCTTTTTTCTCGCCCGCATTCATTTGTGCATTTTATCCATTAGGCACGGAGCACACATGTTTTCTGCATCCTGTTTGCTTCTTGGTTTTCCTATGTGTTTGGTTTTCCTCGTCTTTCCATTAAAAGACTAGGTGGCGACTTCTATGACATTATTTTCTTGCTCACACACTCACTCACATCTTAACATTTTATATCCCTCTAGAGGTGTAGGCCTTTCAGGACGTTTGGGTTTGTCACCTGGTTCCCAATGAGCAGTGGCTCCCTCACTCGCTAAGATGTCTATGTAGTATTGACTGAGGAGGAATAGATCTCCTTTTCCCTAACAGGCAAGCTTATCCGATTTTACTAGTGCTCTTATTAATGCGTGCACGCATGGATTTTTTTTTCTTTTTTGATGCTTTTGTGTTGAGATGCAATGTGTGTAGAATGAGTGCAAAGAAAAAAAAACATGAGTGTGGGATGATGCAAAATGCATGAATAGAGAGAATGATACATGTGAAAGTGCAGTAGAAGAGCTGTGCGAGGCAAGGATGCGACTGCATGTCACTGGTAATATTTCATCAGGTAGCATGAGTTGACGAGCTCCGATTGCTAAATGTGGTCCATGTCTTCAAGGATTACAGCTCCCCTAGAGAATACCTGTTTGATGATATAGGGACCACACCAGTTGGGTTTGAATTTTCAGCAAGTGTTAGGGAGGTGGATCGCACGCAAGACCAAGTCACCTAGCGTAAAGCTCGTGGATCGGACTTTCTTCTAGTAGGATCTCGCCATCCTCCTCTAATAGCACGAGGCATGGTGTAGGGCCTGTAGTCGGTGCTCATCAATAAGGTTCAACTGGACACAATGGTCTTCAACCCATTCTGCCTCTCCGAGTTCAGTTTGTTTTAGGATCCTGAGGGATGGAATCTCCACTTCAATGGGCAGGACAACCTTCATGCCATACACTAGGGAATAGGGAGTTGCCCCCGTTGATGTTCGAATTGATTTTCTATATGCCCACAGTGCATATGGGAGCTTATCATGTCAATCTTTGTGAGTCTCTGCCATCATCTTCAAGACCTTGGTGAGATTTTTATTAGTAGATTTGATGGCACCATTCATCTGCAGCCGATAAGGAGATGACCTGTGGTGTTTGATCATGAAATTATGCAGGTACTCCTCGATCTTATGGGCTATAAAGTTCTTCCCATTGTCAGAGATGATGGCCTGTGGCACCCCATACTGAGCTATGATGTTGTTTCTAATGAATTTCTCCATTGTTGCCACAGTAACCGTCTTGTAGGAGGCCGCTTCTACCCACATTGTGAAGTAGTCGGTCGCTACCCGGATGTAGCGATGACCGATAGGGTTATAGGATGAATGGCTCCAATGGCATCTATTCTTCAGGTGGAAAAGGGACATGGTGAGGACATGCTATGCAGCGATTGTAGGGGTGCATGAATGAAATTCCCTTGTATTTGGCAATTATGGCATCTGGGCACAAATTGAAAACAATTTGCTTCCATGGTTGACCAAAAATAACCTTGCAGTATAATCTTCTTGGCCAGGAGCACTCCATTCATATGCGGACCGTAGACTCTTGCATGTACTTAGAGCATTAAAGTGTCGGCCTCCTTCCTATTTACACAACGTAACAATGTTTGATTGTAGGATCTTCTGTACAGGTGTCCTGCTCCCAATACATACTTGGATGAGAGCCGCACCATGGTTCTCTTGTCGGTGGTCGAGTCGTTGGCTAGGAGAATCCCTGATTCTAGGAAGACCTTGATATCATGGTACCATGGAAGCTCCTCCGCTGTATCTACTTCCTCTATATTCATGCAATGGGTCGGCTATGCTGCACATGTAACTGATGCATCCACTGCACGGTCTTTTGGGATCAAGAGCCAAGATGCTAAGGTCGCCAAGGCGTCTGCATAGGCATTCTGAGCTCTATTCATGAAAGTGAAGCGAACCTCTTGGATTTCTACCATGAGTTTCATGAGATGGGCATGGTACTATAACCATGCCGGCGACAGCCTCAAGCGTGGTGCGAAAAGGCCAAATGCACGAGGTCCAGCGAAGTAACGACAAAAGCGATAAAACAATGATAAAAATGCAGGAGTCGCCACCTAGTCTACTTAAAAATGGGAGACGAGGAAAAATGTTTCGAAATAATAAAATTATGCAACAAGCCAATAAAAAATGGTCAACATGAAGCAGAAAATTGGGCAAGGATTCCTGTTACACATGGAGAAGGTATTAAGCACCCCCATGCACCTGAGAAATCGGTCTTTCATGGGTATCTCATTTACTTATATGGAAATGTTGGATTTTCAGCCTGTTTCTGTACGCCCGAGGGCGATATGCAATGTAATGCTATATGCAAGTGGTGCCTTATGCTAAACAAGGGTAGAGGGACTATAGGATGTGTCCTAATGCTCTGAAAGGTCACCCAAGTTGCGGATCGAACATCGGCACAAAGATATTGCATGGATATAACCATAGATCCAATAATACTGAGTGGCTAACGTCTTCGTTTTGCTATATGCAAAACCTAAGCTATCATGCATAAATGAGTATGAATCAGACTGGAGTCTGCTTGACATGTACAAGAGGACACCCAAAGAAAACCAAATGCTAAGCAAGTCAGGAACCATACTAAATATCATGCCAAAAGCCACTGTTGGTGCATTAAAATAGGCAGGTGTGCTTGTTTGGTGCGCTAGAATTGTGCTCCTATTTGGTGTGCCACCTATGTGCTCCACTAAAGTCCACTAACAATGTGTGCCACTAAAGTAAGACCCAGAAATTGCAGAATAGACAATAAGCTAGACTGCTATGCTATGTGATATAAAATCTTGTAAATATGCTCAAGACCAACTGAAAATGCACCCTAGACCTCTAGAACACCTGATCATATATGAGTTTTTCCCTCTTTCATAAAGTCATAAAAGGAAGAGTGAAACCAAAACATCATGACTTGGGTATTGTGCTCAAGGGCAATAAGCCTTACACATGACCACAAAACTCCTATTTTGATAAAGGCCAATGAGCACTAGCTATGCTACTTGGGTCTGGATCCTGGACTAGTGCAAAAGAGTTCTCTAGACAAGAGTCCAGAAAAGGCTACCTGTTCACCAAACCCTAGAGGCAAGTCAACTCTACTTGATGCAAAACTAGTGTAACCAAAGTTACTACATGAGGAAACTGTGCAAGCATGAACATGGTATATCAAAGATCAAACATCAGAAAGGTCAGAGTCCATAGCAAACAAAAAAGCATGCAAACCATGATGCAAAATCTACTATTTGCATCCTATGACCAGGCTGATGCGCCAAGATGGTGCTCCAATAATGTGCTCCAGCGTGGTGTGCCAGGTTGGTGCACTCCAGATACTCTATTTCAGACTGCAATCTGATTTCAGAACCTGGACTAAATGTATGCAACTAATTACATTAATGACTATTCAGATCAGTAAGCTAGATGCGAGGGAACTTAATCATGCTAAACAACCAAGTCTAAAAACATTAATATCATTCTCTCCTTAGTCATGCATATTCATGGGTTCCTTAGGGCTGCAACTACCTATGGAGGATTTTATAATTCATGCAATGATCTGGCTGACTTAAGGAGCATGGGGAAGTGATATAGCATGCAAAGGAATGCATCACAGCCCATGTCCATGGCCAGTAGCCTCATAGGACTATGATACATTACCCAAAAAAGACCACATAGTGCAAAAATCATCATGATAAACAAACAATGAATATAGAAAAGAGCATCATGAACACCCAATTAAACAAAAAAAGGTACAAAAGAACATCAACATACAACATTATATCAGCCTAGTTGCAATATAAGTTTTATTCAGAATATCATGTAAAGCCCATGTGGAGGTGAATAAAGGAACTTACCTATGGTGTCTCCTCCTTGGACGGCTTAAGGTGTCTCCTCCTTGGTGCTTTGGACACAGTTGAGAGTGCTCAGGGATGCAAAAGATTGCTCTAAAAGTAGAGGTGTTGGTTGCTAAGAGTTGGTGAATTTCCAAGAGCGCTTAAAGTGTGATTCATGGGTGGCTTTTAAAGGAGATGAAGTTGTAAAGTCTAGGGATGCCAAAAGCCTTGGAAACCAACAGACTTACGTAGATTCGTAGAAGAATATTCGCATGTGAAGGTTACAAGCATAGAAGATGGACAGCCAACAGCTAGTACTCTGAAAATTAGCTATGCGCCAGCTTGGTGTGCCACCATGGTGCGCCATGATGGTGCTCCACATTGGTGCACCATGATGGTGCGCCACATTGGTGCTCCGGAATAGTGCTCTCCACTTTGCTTCCTAGATTATTAACTGGACCATAGGCTTGTGGTCGAGGTTTGTGCAATGGTCTTAGGCTAATCAAAATGTCAAATAGGGTTCGAAAGTAGTTAAGCTTGCCGTGTCCAAAGCAATATTCTTCTTGAGAGTTTGCCTACGAGCCGCCTCAAAATTGGGGTGTCTACAGATGCCCCTCCCTGAGCGAGGTCAAGGAATAGAGGGAACAGAGACCGATGCTCAAGGTTGACAGGATACCCTCATTTTGAGGCTGCGGAGAGATTATGTTTGCTATAGGCATTGGGTCACTTATCCGGTAGATGCACCGAAAGTCATGACCTGTTGCCAAATGCAAAATGCAAATGCAAAGTGCAACTAATATGCATGCAAGCGCCAAGCCAAATGTTGAAAATACGATGCCGATGCAATACAAATGCGAAAGCTGATGCTGAATGTAAATGTGAAGCTGATGCTAATGTTGCACACACAAGAATGGGTGTTTAAAGCAGATGCAACGTTGATGCCAATCCTAAAACAATATTAACAAAAATTAAAGAAATCCCGCACGCAGGGACATGTCAAGTTGTCTAACTCATTAGCCAGATTATTAAGGTTATCAAGCTGAGGAGGCTGGACATGACAAGTCAGCCAAGTCTTGTCAACCCGATCGCCAAACAGTTTGACGGTTGTCAACCGAGTAGTTGGGGGTACCAGCCCAAAGAAAAGGGCATGACAAAACGTATTATTTGTCAAGCAAAATAGGGGGCCCTGTCCGCACGGACTTAAGGCAAGCAAAGGGATTTCACACCCATGAAGATCTAGAAAAGAAAAGGATATGATAGGACTTTGACCGCTCGGTCAAAGATCGACCTTGATC
>JAMKQA010006824.1:0-11665 GCA_024699735.1 Posidonia australis
AAGAGGCTGGAATGGTTCCATCTATTGTATTTTCTGTAAATACAACATAGAAACTGCAGCTCATCTGTTTATTTCTTACCCCTTCACATCTTCTTTATGGCAATCTTTTTTATCTAACCCTGTATACCCTACTATCTGTTCAATTGCAGACTTATTTAGCTATCCTCCCATATTAAAATTTACTTTGCCTGGTATTGCTTGTCATTCATTTGTACAGTTATTTATTTGGACTATTTGGTGTGAGAGAAACAACAGACAGTTCAGAAACATTTCTAAAAATGTATGCGCTTTAGTAGAGGATATTCTATCATTATCTTATTGCTGGTTTGCAAGCTTGGGTGCAGGTTTTGAACAGAATGATAGCCTGCAATCTATGGTTTCCTTTCAACAAAATCGTTCTGTGGATTCTAACTCCTTGGGAGCGAGTTCCGGCCACTTTGGTGGAGAGGCTCATGCCTCCACCCCTGCCTTTGAAGAAGGCAATACCCTGTGATTGGCTAATTTCTCCTTAGCAACCTGGGTGGTCTCTGATAGCTCTTCTCGTCTCATACTGTGGCTGTCTCAAGTTTTCTGCTTGTTAGCCTGATATTTTGGCGCTATCTCATTTTGCATCACTCTGTTATTATGTTGTATCTTATTATGCTGTATCTCATTCAAACTTTGGACTTATGAGGTTTATATTTTGGAATATATTTAAAATAGTGAAAAAAACAAATAAAAATAAAATATCTAGGAGTCGTTTTTCCACTCTGTCTCCTTCGTCCTTGTGCTGTTTGCTATTGCTTTCGTTTTTCTTTTTTCTATTTCAAAGTTCACATCAAAGAAACTTTGGCTCACAAAGCTGTTTGTGAATTTAAAATTTCAATAAATTTATTTATACGTTTTCGATCTTAATGAAACTAAATAAATAGCGGCGAGGGATCACTGTTACATGTGGCTGCAATAACGTTATTTTGGAACCTTTCTTGCTCCGTCGCAAGGAGGAAGAGGAGTAAATCTGTAATTTTCGTCTATACAATTCTACTCAAAGAGAACTTTAATATTACAATTGGATAACCTTATGGTTCTATGTGTGTATAGAATTAATATCAGAAAAGGTCTGTCGTTACTTTTATTAGACGATGAAGTCTTTAATTGTGTCCGTCGATCATGAAGATCATCTATATATTTGATTTTGATTAAAATCAAAAATCACTTTAAAAATTATCAAAATTTTAAATTTCAAATTTCAAAAGGTGAAAAGGTGTATGTAAGTGCCTACTATAGGCACATAAAATATTAGACATTCATATAATTTCAAAGATCAAGATTAAATCTTGACTTTTTTCCTTTTTATCTTTTTCTCCTCCTCTCTTTTCTTTCTCACTTCCCCACTCTCCTCCTCCTCTTAGACATTCATATAATTTCAAAGATTAAGATTAAATCCTATAAAGAATTAAATAAATAAAGGGATTTTGGAGTAAATTGTATATCTTTCATCGAAGTTCGATACACATGCTTGCATAGTATACCACCTCCACCCATAGCAACGATCACTCGTGACAGCTACACTCGACGGTAGTAACTCAACGATGACATCGTCTGCAACACTCGGTTTACGATGGTTAACAACTTACGCAACCATAACAGCATCTCACACACTCTCTTTCCCTCTAGATCCCTTTTTCAAACTCTCTCAAGCTTTCTCTCAATCTCTCAGCTATGAATACTTAATGTCACCCCTTTCTTCTCTTTTTATAATAGTCTCGTGCGTGGCACTGTTTATGAACAATGTCGTCACGAGATAGTTGTCTAAACACAATGCTGTTACCGAAAAACACTATAGCACAATTGTGTTTGTCCATCTCGTATTCCATGCACTCATGGGCACAACATACTAAAAAAGGGAATCTAAAGAGGAAAACATCCACAAAATTCACTTTGATTATCTAAGAATAATATTACATTTAAAAGTAACTAAACACCGATCCGTTTAACAAGACTCACAATTCGATCACGAAAAATACAACTAAGTGGGAACCAAATCTCAAAACCAAAACTTACAATTACAACGCTCTGAACTACCAAAACACGCTCAGAACCCATGTGTCACCCACAAAGATTTCAAGTGTTACAAATCTGCACTAAAGTTGTTTCTTTAAAGAATACAACATTTAAATAGTTGTATTCATCGTTTAAATGAAAAAGAAAAGGATTTTTACAATTCTAAGAAAGACAAACAACCTTTGAGTTGGATCTGACTTCTTGAGTTACCTTAAAATTTGATGCTGTGCGTTTTCGAAAAATTCATGATTTAAAAGATGCGTTTATTTTCTCATTGTCCATTCTATATCACTTACACTCAAAATTTCCAAATTCTCAAGTCAATATAATGCGTATTTCTTAATTTTAGGTTCAATTAATCAAATCATAAACCTAAATCTCAAACTCACTCTGTACAAGTAACAATACTCATTCAACCAAAATCCACTTATTAAATATATTTAGTAAATACTAAAAAATACATATTGAAATCAAAAAATTGCATTTGCTACTTCAAACCAAATGGTTTGGGAAACCAACTCAAAGATTACAAATTTGAAAATTATTACACGAAACCATTTTAATACATGAGTACAATCTAATAATAAATACTAAAAAAAATATTGAAACCAAAAAATTGCATTTGCTACTTCAAACCAAATGATTTGAGAAACCAACTCTAACATTACAAATTTGAATATTGTTACACGAAACCATTTTGATACATGAGTACAATCTATAGAGTTGTTGCTTTCTTTAACAACTTTATTGTCATATCTATTCTGACTATGTCATATCATTTGCTTAAATCTATATTTTTCCTTTCCTCCTTTTCTTTTAAGTATTTACTGAATCCGAAAGAATGTAACATTTCAATACTTAGTAATAATAAGTAACCACTTTTTAATGCAACAAAAGTATATTTTTGGTATTTACTGAATTTGAAATTGATAAATCAAAACATAGATAGAAGTTTTTTTTTGTTAACGGTTGAGATAGATAGGTATTATTTCTTCGACATCAATGTCAGATAAGAAACATATTGTTAAGTAATATTACAGACCCATAGGCTATTCAGCCAAAAAAACCATATAGTACCATCAGTATAATGTCAAAAATGGACAACTCAGTATTACATCAAAAAAATCTCTGTTTTTCTATTTGTCATATATGGGCCGACTTCATTCATTCATGGCATCCTGAGTTGTCTCTCCAGATGGGGCAAGAGAGAAAGGGATAGAAGGTGCTGCAAGAGGCTCCTCAGAATGTGGTGTCATTACAGAGACAAACTGCAACATTTCTTCTTTCTCAAAACCTAGTACAAGATTTACCACCCAAAATTTCATCAGACACATAATATCATTAATAACCAAAAAACCTGTCTTATTAGTATTGCGAAAGATCCTACAATTTCTTTCTCTCCAAATCAACCAGAGAATGATCTGGAGAAGCAAAATCCACCCAGGGAAAGACAAGTAATGCTTAAGATTAGGGGTGGAAAGAAATAAGTCTCCAACAGATAAAAAATCAGGGTGAAGTTGTGAGTTCAAAAAGAACCTCCAAATCTCCCTTGCAAAAGAACAATTGAGAAACAAATGCGTATTACTTTCAATGCTAACAGAACAAAAAATACATAGTGGGGACCTAGTCCAAGCTCGTTTCAGTAAGTTTTCTTTTGTTAAATTCCTATTTTGAATGACTAACCATGCAAATAGCTTAACCTTTAGTGGTGAGTGACTCCTCCAAATACTTTTGAAGAATACAATGCGCAGGCCTCCATCATTTATAAGGTTATAGGCAGCTTTCACTGTGAAGGTATTATTATTTGAAGGAATCCAACAAAATTCATCCACTCTAGTATTCAAAGTTAAAGACTGCAGAATACTAACAAAGCCCTCCAACTGCAATTGAAGCATGTTGGAATTAAAGGCATCACAGTGAACTGGATAAAACAATCTGTTGAAATCCATATTGAATAACGGCAAGGTTCTTTTAACTGAAGCTTTTTAAATCTAGCAATACTATAAAGTTCAGGGAACAGTATACTCAGAGGAGTACCATTGTGCCATGAATGTCGCCAAAAAATAGTATTGGAACCATTGCCCACAGTTACATTAGAAAAGCAATTGAAAAAGTTAAACCCTTTTTTGATATGCCTCCATAAGGGAGAGTAGGTGGAAGAGAAGGTATTCAAGATAGCCCCAGGGCCCTTATGTAGATACTTAGCCCGAATAATAGATTTCCATACTGGATTGCTATTACTTGAACAAAATTGCCAACTTAATTTACTTTTAAGAGCTGCACAAAAACTCCTCAGATTTTTTATCCCCCAACCATTTTCTTTTTTACTCCTACAGATATAGGACCATCTGATTAGGTGCATTCCTTTTTTTGTAGGGAATTGGAGTTCCATAAAAAATTGCTTCTTAAACTATCCAGTTTTTTCTCTATCTTCATAAGCATGTGCAGCACAGACATAAAGTATGTAGGTATTGCTGATAAAACCGCATTGACCAAAACTAACCTGCCCCCTAAAGACAACTGTCTGGCCTTCCAGGATGAAAGCTTGTTGGTAACTTTCTCAATCACAGGAGCCCAACTATTACAATTTGCTTTTTTATAATGTAAAGGCAGGCCTAAGTAGGTGATGGGAAGAGCAGACTTTACACATCCCATAATTTCACAAGAAGACAGAAATTCTTCCTGGGAAACCCCCACACTAGTCAATGATGATTTAAGGAAATTAATTTTTAACCCAAAACAAGTCTAAAAACAACATAGAATTCTTTTGATATTAATCAAATTATCAGTACTATCAGGCAAAAAAAGCAAGGTGTCATCTGCATATTGCAGATTAATTAGATAACGGCCCTCATGAGGGAAATTAATCCCAGAGATCAAGTTGTTCCTCCTTGCAGTCTGCAGCATGGCATTTAAGACATTAGAAGCAATAATAAACAACAGGGGCGATAAAGGATTCCCCTGTCTTAACCCATTGGCTGCCCCAAAGTATCCTTTAGGGGTACTATTCACTAATACAGAGAACTTAGCAGAGGATATGCACATACGGATCCAAGAGATCCATCTGTCCCCAAACCCCATTCCAGCCATAGAATCTAACAGGAAATTCCATTTGATATTGTCAAAGACTTTCTCAAAATCAATTTTCAATATGTAACCCTTGATTTTATAGATAGAAGTTCTCAACTCGGTAACTTAAAACTCAACCCTATATAAATAAAATTCGTATGTAACTTACTTAATTTATATGTAGTAACATTTTAAAAAAAAGGTAATTACTTGTTGTTCTAAAAACCTTCGAAATGGTTTTTTTTTAATACAAAATGTATTATTTTTAAAAATTTACTCTATTTTTTTGCAACTTGTTCAACAAAAATTAAAAAACCCTTTTTTACCTTATGCATGTGAAGAGACGTTGACATTGTTATCGCGTATGCTCCTTGTTTTCCATGTAAGAGTGTTAGAGACTGTATCTACATGGGCTAATCATCTTGATCTTTCTATATGGATAGGATTCGAAGGAGAAAGATCATAATAGAGTCTCCCTAGTGTGTTGTGGCGTGATTGTCCATTAGAAAGTCCCTTCGTATTGTGCCGTGACAGTCCACTAATAGCCTTGTAGTGAGCAGCATGAGAGTCTAGTTGAAATTAAGTCCCTTTATGTTGCGTCGTGAGACTTAGTGGCGGATCCAGGAAATCTTGAAGGGTGGATCATATAAAAGTCTAATGATAAAAAAAAGTATTAAATAAAATGTCATATATTATATTAAAATTAAAATTAACAATAAAAATAACACTTACATTACAAAGTTCCACGGCGAGATCGCATATTCTGAAATCGCTCCATAATGGTCTTATTGTTGATCTCATCGACTATATCCTGCTCAATATAAGCAACTAGACAATCATTCATAAAATTATCTCTCATTCTGTTACACAAGCGAGTTTTTATGATACTCATTGCAGAGAATACTCTTTCCACAAGAAAAGTAGTAACGGGAAGTAGTAATGCTAACTTCAAGAGTCAATATAGAAGAAAATAAACACGATCCATTTTCAATTTCACAACTTTCTGAGCAAGTCCAGAAATGTCTTTCACATTGGTAAATTTAGGATTACTACGGACATCTATTATATATGTATCAAGTTGATTCTCAAGTCTATCAAATTCTTTACTATAGAAATCAGAAGGATAAAGTTTTGCAAGTTTAATCGACTTCTCTTTATCAAAAGAGACAAACTTGTCACTTGAATCAAGACATGCAACACATAGAAGCAACTTTGTACTTCTCTCGCTAAAACGATCATTAAGCTCATTGATTAACAAATCAATCAGAGTGTTGAAAATATCAAATCAAAAATGATGAAGATTCATCTTCTCTTCCTGGCCACGTCATGATCTCCCGGGCTCTTGAAAAATCATGTCCATGTTTTTAATTTTTATATTGTGATTTTCACAAAATGAACATACTTTTAAAAGCAAAGACTCCCATTCATTGTCATCATTTCTCAATGAATTTAACCGCCGTCGAGAAACTTTCAATAAATTAATAGCATTTACGATATCTTGATCCTTTCTCTGTAATGTATCTGATAAATCACATGTAATTCCTAAAATTATTTTCATCAAGTGCAACATAAACACAAAGTCAAATGTTTGCATAAGGTTCAAATAGATATTTGCTCGTCCCTTTATCTTTGCATCTTCATCATCAATTCTAAGGATTTGAAGAACATTTACAACTAATGAAAACATATGAGTTAAATTCACTAAAACAGCATAATGTGAACTCCAACGTGTTTCACCTGCTCTTCTGACTCGAAGTTCTTGATTTTTACCTTAGCTACTTTTAGCTTCTCCGAATTCTAGTTCTTTAGCCACTCTTTCAACTTCTTTAACCCTAAGACTATCACAGCGTTTGCATGGTGCTCCAACACAATTCATTACCATAGAAATTATATCAAAGAATGAAGCAACTTCAACGTGATTTTCTACAACTACTACAATTATCAACTGAAGTTGATGAGCAAAACAATGAATATAGAAAATACAAGGATTTTCTTTTAGAATCAAAGTCTTTAACCTATTAAACTCTCCTCGCATGTTGCTAGCACAATCATAACCTCGACCGCGCAAATTAAAAATACTAAGTCCAAATGTACACAACAAATCACAAATGGCATTTTAAAGTGACAAAGTACGTGTGTCACTAACATGCACGAGGCCGAGAAAATGTTCAATGATGTAGTCATTTCTGTTTACATACCGTAATACCACCGTCATTTGTTCTTTTGATACTATATCACGAGATTCATCAACTAGAATAGTAAAAAAATCATTACCAATATCATTAACAATCTGTTCAGATGTTTCACTTGCTAATGCAAACACAATATCCTTCTGAATTTCTGGTGATGTTAATTTGTTATTCCTTGGGGCGTTCTTCAACAAAATCATTCCAATTTCTTCATTATGTGTAGCAAACCACTTTAACAATTCAAGAAAGTTTCTGTGATTTGAGGACTTTTCAGATTCATCATGGCCACGAAAAGGTAAACCTTGATGTAAGAGAAAACGTATGCAATTAATTGAAGCACCCAAACGAATACTATATTCCTTTTTATCTCTTTCTAATTGCTTAGAGATGGAAGTAGAAATACTTTGTTCCTCATTTATTAGAGCCTTACACTTCAACCTAGAAGAATTATGTAAATTATTGTGCTTTCCAACATGATTATATAACCTTTGCTTGTTATTCCAAGTATTAAATCCCCTTATTACAAAAGTTGGATCAACACCTACTTCTGGACAAACATAAGAAAACAAACAGAAAGCAACATCTTTTTGTATACTGTACTCCAACCAATCAATAAACTCAACAAACAACTCAACAAACAACTCAACATTGAAACGACGTTTGCAGTTTCCAAACACGGTATATGGATAATCATGTCTTCAGGGTTGACAAGGACCTTTTTGCAAATATGCTCGCCGCATTCTATCTTGATCATTAACATGATAACTTGCTATAGGTGGTCTTAAACCAAGATCTGAAATTAAATTTTCAATCTGGAATTCAGAACAAACTTTCTTCAAACTTGAAGATAGTGGCTGACTACATTCTTGACTACTACTAGTAAGATTAAGTTTACTTTCCATTGAGGATCCCTCTAAAGGGCTTTTTTATCAAATATTTATTAATATCTATTTACAAAATACAACTACTTCAAAATGAAGACTATATACAGAACAAGGAAGAAAATAACATCATAACAAATATTAACAAAGATTCATAGAAAATAAAATAGGAATATCAAAGAAATTAACTAAGCATATATTGAGTTTAACAAAAAAAATAACAATAATAATAATGATTCATTGAGCATATATTTTTAATTGAGCATATATAATATAATGTATTTTCACAAAGCATATATTAAATAACCAAGATTTACATGCTTCAGGAGTTTAATTTTTTAACTGTTTGTCATACATTAAGTAATGCATAAACTAGAGTACATTAACACAGAAGCAGAGTAAAGGAGTAACTAAGGAGCAGAGGAGACCTATTAGGCTGTTACAATGTGCAGGTAGAGGGCCTGATGAGAGGGACAATACGCCACTATCTTCATAGAAAGGAAAGCAAAGTTTCTTAAAAAACAAAATTAATTAATTCAACATAAGAATAAAAAAATTACTGATGCTGTAGACACCCCAATTTTGAAGTCACTTGGCAGCAGAGTCCTCCAGATGATGCTCTGGTTGCGACCACCAAAACCCTAGTCCATTCGGACACACACTAGTCCACTTTGGCCTGATTAAAATTAAAACCTAACAAAACACATCTAAAACACTTAAAATCCAATTAATGAAACAAAAACACGAATTCAAGTCAAAATCAAAATTAAAACACTTAAAATCCAATTAATGAAACAAAAACTCTAATTCAAGTCAAAATCAAATTTAAAACACTTAAAATCCAATTAATGAAACAAAAACCCAAATTCAAATCAAAATCAAATAAAATCTACTTAAAATCTAATTAATCAAACAAAAACCCTAATTTAAGTCAAAATGAAATAAAATACACTTAAATCCATTTAAAATCTAAGTAATTAAGTGAAAACCCTAATTAAAGTCAAAATCCATTAAAAATCCTAATTAATTAAAATTCAAAGCCCTAATTAAACTCAAAAACCGAATAAATTAAATCCAAAAACTCTAAATTAAAACCCCAAAATCCTAATTAAAAAGCAAAACTCTAAAATTAAAATAAATAAAAAAACCTAAAATAATTAAAACCTTAATCAAAAATCCTAATTAAACCCAAAATCCTAATTAAAAAGCAAAACCTAAAATTAAAATAAATAAAACAAAAAATCTAAAATAATTAAAACTTTAATTCAAAACCAATTAATTCAACCCTAAATCCTAAAATTAAAAATCAAATTTAAATCACAAAACTATAATTTAAAACTTAAAATCAAAAACCCTAAAATCCATGAAAGTCCCAAAACAAAAATAAAACAAAAACCTAAATAAATTAAAACCCTAATTCAAAACGAATTAATTAAACCCTAAATCCCAAAATTAAAAATCAAATTTAAATCACAAAATCCTAATTTAAAACATAAAATCAAAAAACCCAAAATCCATTTAAAAACCTTAAAAAAAATAAACAAAAGAAAAACAAAAAAAACCAAACCCTAAGTCCATTCGCAGCCCAATAAGCCTAATACATTCTTAAACCAAAAAACCTTATAAGTTCAAAAATAATTCCGGCGAGCCTTCACCACCGATGACCCCCACTTTTTCCAGCGACTTCTCCGACGCCATCTCCGACAAATCTCACGATCTCTAGCGCGTGATCCTTGATCCTCGTGATCTCAGGACCTTCCTCTTCCATCGTGCCCTCGATCCTACGGTGCCAGTCCATCCAGGAGGAGGATCAACGGTAGGAGGGGGGTTTCATCGGAGTTTAAAACTACCTCAACGTTGACCATCGTCGAGCCTCCCCTCCAGCGTGCCAAAAAACTCCTTCCTCTCGACACCACAATCACCAGAACATCCAGCCTGATTTTCCAACATGAGCAGCCCCCCCTTTTGGCAGCCCAAAGCCCCCAGCTAGAGCGTCGCTGGAGCACGCCGCCGTCGACCCGTTTCGCCGGAGAAGACACCCCGTACATCAGGTAACCTCCTTTCCCTTCTTATTCAATTCAGGCCTGCCCTTTAGTTCCCCTTAGGCCCCTTGGATCGCGCCACGGCGAAGCAACACCTCCTGTGAGTCGTCGATCCAGTCTCCGGTGGTGGGTTCACCAACACCGGTGAGGCCCTTGGCCTCTAGATCGAGGAGAGGCCTTCTGGGCCACTCCTCCTTCTCCATCCTCCTCCTCCCGGAGTGCCCCTACTGCTGTAACCATGCCGACGACAACCTAGGGCTTGGCGCAAAAGGCCAGATGCGCGAGGGTTGGCAAAGTCACGGCAAAACAATAAAAAGCAAATGATAAAAATGTAGGAGCCGCCACCTAGTCTACTTGAAAACGGGAGACGAGGAAAATCATTTTAAAACAATTAAAACCATGCCATAAAATCAATGGAAAAGGTCAACATGAACCAGAAAATGGGCAAAGATCCCTGTTATGCACGGAGAAGGTATTAGGCACCCTCGTGCGCCCGAAAAATCGGTCTTTCATGGGTTTCTCATTTACTTATATGAATTGTTGACTTTTCAACCTGTTTCTGTTCCCCCAAGGGCGATATGCCATGAAATGCTACATGCAAGTGGTGCCTTATGCTAACATGGGTAAAGAAACTGTAGGATGTGTCCTAATGCTCAAAAATGTCACCCAAGTTGTGGATCAAACACCAGTGCAAAGATATTACACGGATATGACCAAAGATCCAATAACACTGAGTGACTTTCGTCTTCACTTTGCTATATGCAAAACCTATGCTACCACGCACAAATATGGATGAAAACAGACTGGAGTCATCTTGATATATCTAGGAAGACACCCAAACAAAACCAAAGGCAAAGTAAATCGGGAATCATGCTAAACACCATGCCAAAAAAGCTATTGTGTGCAACGAAAAACAGGCAAGTGCGCCTGTGGGGTGCGCCACCTATGTGCGCCTATGTAGTGCGCCTATCAAAATGCAAGTCAGACAGTTAGCTAGACTAATGTGCCAAGCGATATAAAACCTTGCAAACATGCATAAGACCATCTGAAAATGCACCATAGACATCTAAAAGACCTGATCACATGTAGGGGCGGCAATGGGTCGGGTCTAGACCCAGACCCGTGGGTCTGGACCCACTAGGTCTGGGTCTGGGTCTTGATTTTCAGACCCGTGGACCCGTAGACCCGGACCCGTTAGACCCGCTCACTTATTGGGTCGGGTCTGGGTCTAAAAAAACCCAGACCCGTGGACCCGTGGACCCGCTAATATATATATATATGTATATTAGTATATGTTGTGTCGAGTGGTGAAGAAGAAAACAGGAATACGAACGATGCTCACATCCCAAGCATCCAAACCCTCCTCCACAGATGAACCTCACATGAAACCCTAGATCTGGAGAGAAGAGGGAGGAGTTCTCTCCACACAATTGGAGACAAA
>JAMKQA010006827.1:0-11353 GCA_024699735.1 Posidonia australis
TTAACTCATGCACATGCTTGATTTAAAGAGAAATAATAAGAGGACCTTTTATGCTTGCTTTTCATCATATTTTAGTTCTCTGGCATCTAAATAATTGATCTGGATAAGACTAATCTCAATTCATCTCTTGCATCTGGCCCAGATTTTGAAATCAGACTGCAGTCTGATTCCGAATTTCTAGAGTGCACCAAACTGGAGCACCTACATGGCGCACCAGGATGGCACAACTAATCAGAGCACCATCCTGGTGCACCATCCTGGTGCACCAGTCTGGTCAGAGAGCAAATGACCAACTTTGCATCATGATCTGCATGTGACTCCGGATGTTTTGGACTTTGATGTTTTTGGTGTTGGTTCTCTGATATGTCATGTCTTTATATGCATGATCTCAGCTAGTGATAGCATTATTAGTGTGACTTTTGCATCTTGCATGTTCAGCTTGTTGTAATCTGGTGAGTTGATTGCCCCATGAACTCCTGTTTGGGAGGTTCTTATGCAACAGTCCATGACCCAAGTCTAGATGACATAGCTAGAACTCATTGTTTTGTTTAGCATAAGGGTGGTGTGGTCATGTGTGAGGCATACTGCCCTTGAGCATAAGACCCACATTGTGTTTTCATTCTTGGATTTTGATAGATACTCATGATGCATGTTTTGATGGGTTTCTGCAAATTTACAAGATTTTGTATTGCATGGCATATTAGTCCAACTTACTGTCTAATCTATAATTTCTCTGGCACACTTTAGTGGCACACATAATTAGCGCACATAGGTGGCGCACCAGACAAGCGCACCAGTCTGACGCATCAAACCGGCGCACTTGCCTGTTTTCTGTTGCACGCAGTAGCTTTTGGCATAGTGTTTAGTGCGTTTCCTGTTTTGATTTGCCTTTTGTTTTCTCTAGGTGTCCTCATGGATATACTGGGATGACTTCACTTTGTTTTCTGTCCTTTTTATGCACAATAGCTCATATTTTGCATATAGTAAAGCGAGGATGAAAGTCACTCGGTATTTTTAGATCTTTGATCATATCTGTGCAACATCCTTGTACCGGTGCTTGACTCACTGCACGGGTGACCTTTCTGAGCCTTAGGACATACCCTACAACTTAGGCACCCATGTTTAGCATAAGGCACCACTTATATATAGCATTGCATTGCATATCGCCCTTAGACATACAGAAAAGGCTGAAAAGCCAACATTTCATATAAGTAAACGAGAAACCCATGAAAGACCGATTTTTCTGCCTGACGAGGGTGCCTAATACCTTCCTCGTGTGTAACAGTGATCCTTGCCCATTTTGGTTCATGTTGGCCTTTTCCATTTGTTTTATTGCATGATTTTAACATTTTGAAACAGTTTTCCTCGTCTCTCGTTTTTAAATAGACTAGGTGGCGACTCCTGCATTTTTATCGTTATTTTTATTATTTTGCCATGACTTTGCTGATCCTTGCGCATTTGGCCTTTCACGCCAAGTACAAGGCTGTCGTCGGCTTGGTTACACCAGGTGTTCTATAATCTACTGATGCCAGTTGCCATTATTGAGGATTTAATCACCTATTAATGGCTGATTGAGGTCTGATTAAGCCCTAATTAAGCCCACACATGATCCATGGACATCTATGAATGGTAATAATTTGAAGTTCAAACTTTTCCAAATAAGGAAAGCTGTTGATGTGGAGGGCCTAGGTCGCCAAGTGTAGAATGTATAGTGTAGACACTCCATTTTGGTAGCCACTCGTAGGCAGATTCCCTCGAAAGAGCACACTAGGGGTAACATGACATTTCCCCACTTCGAAGTCCTTTTCCGCACCCCAAAATCAACCTAAAACCCTAAATCTAGCCGACTTCACACTCCAATACCCTAACCTACCTTTAACCATCAACCTAAGCCCATTTGATGGCCCAACAATCAAAGAGCAAGCTCAGAATCTAGGCAAAAGCCCTGATCTTGCCCAAGCACAGATAGATGGCACAGACAGGTGGGGCGATTTCCCCTTGGTTAATGCTTAACCTGTTGAGGGACTATTTGGTCTTTTCACTTGATGGACCACTAGTTGGCCCCTTTTCATTGGATAACACAGATCTGGGAGTGCTCCACAAGTTTTATGGACCATCATACTCTTCTTCTTGATTTAAAACCCCATCAAATCCCTTTGATTTAATATAAACCACTCATCCTTAATCAGCTTTTTAATCCAACGACACCCATTCCTTCCTCCTATAAAATAGTATCTAGACGTCCCAACTCCTCTCTTGGACCTGGAGAGCACCTTCTAGCCCACGTCCTGCCATCAAATTCCCTTCTTTGGCCACCCTCCAACTTCTTCCGGCCATCCAGTGTCAAACACAGCCACTTCACGGCCCTATCCTAACCACATCGTGCCCCCCACATCACAAAGCACCTCTAGCAACACTTTGAGCCATTCCCTACACACAGTCACCCAACTGTTCGAGCCCTTTAGACATTTTCGATAACCCAAGTCTTGTCTTCGGTCATCCAGCAACAACTCGGGCACCCACGAGCACTATGCTATCCCAACACACCCTCCTCAGCCACTGACCTTCCTCCTTAGGTTGGCATTAGTGTTTTGATCCCCTAAGTGAGGCCTAGTCACTTCCCTAGGCGAGCAGGATCCTCACCATTTGTCAGAGCTCTCCGAGCACCCATCAAGTGTTCCCCTCCACACAGAGCACCCTGGATCTCGAATCACCCATCCACCACCTCCGCACATCAACCAAGAGCATCCTCTGACCTCCAGCATCCCCTGTCGAGCCTCAACCACCGACCACAGTGGCTCGAACCAGAGGGAAAACTATCACCGTCACTGTTGTCGAGGAAGACAAGCTTCCACAAGTAAGGTCCCTTTCCTGTGATCTGTTCACCTCCTTTTCATCCTTACTGTTGTGTTTCTAACATGCATTGTGTATGAATTATATTTGTTTGGGCCTGCATCCATGCATACATTGCATCCATATCGTACCCGCCCATCGCCGGTGATGGGTTCGATGAGCTCAAAGACGGTCGACGGCTTGCTAGTGCCTTCGCATCCACTTTGGCGCACTGTGGCCATCCTCTTTCTTCCCCAAGCCTTTCTAAATGTCCACTGGAAGCTCCTTGCGGCCTGGATGGTCGGTCAAGCTTGTGGACATTGGCGAGGTGCAGTGAGGACGGTGGGAGGCCAATACAGCACACATTTGCATCCATTTAGCATGTTTGCTTTCCTCCTTGCTCCCTCAACCCTCTGGAAACCCTGGATCACCAAGCTCGAGTCATGGGTCGAGTTCTCAGTGAGACTCGTCGGTGAGCTCTGGCACACAGCGAGCTAGGTAGCTAGAGCTCTCCACTTAGGCACTCCCTCACCCGAGCATCCAAGAATGATCCCTGAACTTCCCTCTAGCTTCCCATACCTCATGCATTCACCATTCATCAATGCATTTGCATCTAGAGCAAGGAAAAGTCAGCTGCTCTGTAAAGCTCCAGGCAAGTCCTGGTAGTGTGATTAGCCAGCCCACATGTGTGGCGTGGCAAGCCAACGCGGTTCGCCCAGTCTAAAGCAAACAACAGGCTCAGCTCCATTTCACCTCTTGCATGGTTTTTTCATCTATTTCAGTACTTGATTCCTTTTGTTTTACTGACATCTATATGTCATTGCTTGCATCATAGTATTCCATACTTTCCGACACCCACTCTCAATTTGATTTCCTAGTTGCATTTATGCACGTTTTCTCCAGTTTCTCTGTTTGTCTTGCATTGTTTCCTCATTATTTTCCAACTTCCGCATTCATCCATTGGGTGATGATGTTTACTACATCGATTTCTTTAGGACCGACAGTCTAGAATTTGTGTAGCATGACTGAGCATTAGGCTACATTGTTTTTTGCCCCATTCATCTCATTCACATTAGCTTGACATGTAGTGTTCATCCATCTTAGATTGAGCAAGCATGCATGAGCATTTGCATTGGTGACACACAAACGAGCGATTAGCCTAGAAAGACCGACTTCTCGAGCGCATGGGGGTGCTTAATACCTTCCTCATGTGTAATAGGAGTCCTTACCCTTTCTCTAGCCTGCAATGACCAATGTGTTGCATCCATTAGGCCCGAAGCATGCACACACATTCATCTATACATTTACATTCATTTGCATCCTTTCTTTCGCATTTTTATGCATCTGATTGTTCTCGTCTTTCTGGTTTTAAAAGATTAGGTGGCGACTTCATTTTTTATCTCTATCTTCCTTTTTGTTTTCTTTGGTGTTTTCGAGTCAAGTATCCTTCCTCGAATTCACCATCTTCAACGAGGCCTTATCAGTTCTTCATGCGATTCCATTGTGCTTGGAGAGTTCAGTTCCGACATGGTCACACACAAAATTGAGCATTCTATGTAGAACACGATAAAGACAGTGTTCTACATCCCTAGACAATAAACTTGCCAAATTTGAGGTGTCAGGTGAAATGTGGGTTAAATGAGTCATTAAATAGGTCAATAAAGACCTCTAAATAAGGTATGAAGACCTATTCAAAAATATCAAAAACTTATTTTGAGTCTGAAGATGGAAAGTTTGACTAAAATGGAAGGGAACTAACTTGAAGGTGTAGAATGCAGGATTTCACGTGGTCAACGTTGAATGCTAGATTCTCAGTGTTTAATGACCTAGATTAGCAAATGGACCTTTGGAGAGTACTTGGGCTAGATTCTCAGGATATCTACAAATTGTCCCTCCTTACAGATAGTTTCGGCACAAAACTAGCTTCAAGGTGTGATGATATTCCCATATGGCATGACCTAGGGTGTTTTCTGATTAAAAGGAAAATGAAAATCCAACATTTGGATGTGAGTCTAAGTTGCCACCAAGCTAGAAGGGGTAAAAAGAGATCCAACACTTAGATATAGGACTGGTCTACCCCTAGGTTGGATAGGAAATGAAGTGATCGAGCTAGATAAAATGTCCAACACTTGGGTAATTGAGTTGAAAAAGGGATCTAGCTGAATAAAAGATTCAACACTCAGGAATTTGAGCTGAATAAGAGATCGAGCTAGATAAAAGATTCCAAACATGGGAATTCAAGCTAAATAAGGGATTGAATTGGATAAAAGATTTGACACTTGGGAATTCTAACTGAATAAGGGATCGAGTTGGACAAAAGATCCAACATTTAGGAATTCGAGCTAAATAAGGGATCAAGCTGGATACAAGATCCAACACTCAAAAAATTCGAGCTAAATAAGGGATCGAGTTGGATAAAAGATCTAACACTGAGAACCTCGATATGAGACTCAACGTTGTCACCAGGGAAAGACTCAGCCTCAAGAATTTCCTAAGGGGGTTAAGACATGGCCTTAAGGGTTTCCTAAGTGGGTCACAATAAGGACATTGCCTTAGGGATTGCCTAAAGAGGTCATAAGAAAGGACTTGGCCTTAAAGGTTGCCTAAGGAGGTCAAAAAGACTCAGCCTACCTAAGGGGGTTAGAAAGAAAAGGCATGACCTCAGGAGTTGCCTAAAAGGGTCATAAAGAATGGACACAACCTACGGAGTTGCCTAAGGAGGTCATAAAAGAAAGGACTCAGGACAACCAACACATGGCGAGGGGGTTGGACAAGGCAAAAAAAAGACAGTACAGGTGTGAGGAAGTCTAAAGAGGATGACAACACTAGGGCTAGGAAATCCTAAGAAAGATTGATCGAAAGACAACCAGCACAAGGACGAGGAAGTCTATGGATGGTTGGAAAATTTGAGATGATTGACTCCGACAGCCAGTCACAATGCAATATGATGCACTTTTCATAGATGCGTGCTGACAGGAATGCAAGGGAGGTGATTTTGGTATGCAATACATGACCTTGAATAGTGAGATTCCTCCATCACAGTCTGCTTTGATTTATATATCGGGATGGCTTAGGAATTTGGCTTACTATCTAGAGCAGACTGACACATGAATGTAGTTCATCATAATTAGGTGCCCTTTCATCGAGTGTAGCCTACACTCTCCATAGGGATCATCATCCTATGACACCTAAATTAGTGAGACAAAAGTCCATGATATTCCCTAGTGTCGAGTAAAGGGGGTTGACCTCTTCTTTGCTAATTACATTGGCTTCGTTTTGAGTGCAATTTGTCATAATCAGGTGCCCTTTCATCGAGTGTGGTCCACTCTCTCCATAGGGACCGTTGTTCTATGACCCATGAATTAATGGGCAATAAGTCCACTAATCAAGTTGGCTAAGTTTCCCTAGTCGTGTGTTGGAAATCTTGGGTTGCATGGAGGTTATGAAATCGATGCCCGCATGTGCCTCTGGAATTGGAAGATGTTGACTTTGAAACTTGCTTAATGATTTCAAGTCTGTCCAGCAAAACTCAGTAACTTAAGTTGTTGAAAGTGTAAGATGTAGAGAATCATGCATCTAACGTAAGACGCTTAGAACTTTTCGTCTTATGCTCCAGTCATCTTTTCCTATATGTTAAACACAATGTTTCTTGCATTCAACATAGAATGCATGTTGTGTAGTGTCCAACATTTCAGAGTAGTTCCTACACATCTTCAACAAAATTGTTATTTCCTCTACGGTGCCCTTTGCCCCTAGTCCAAACAAAGATAGACATGGATTGCATGAGATAAACTTAGGTGGAGGTTAATAAGTCTGGCCTTAGCTTTGTTGTCTAATAGAAGATGATATGCCTAACAAGGGGATGTTTCTTCTCGAGATCCCAACATCGACTCAAGTGAATACCAAGTGACCATCATAAATAGGAGAGGTCAAAATACGATGTCGAGTCATAAATGTCATAAATTCTTGCATCATAGGCCATACTTATTATCAGTTTCATGAGGTAGTGTTGGTTGTGTAGATTTTACTCTACTTTTTCCTAGTTTCTTATTTTTTGGTTTTTTGTATTTTCTTTGGGTTTTTTTGTTTTTGGATTTTTTTTATTCTTTTGGATTTTAGGTTCTCTATTTTTTTAATTTTATATTTTTTGGTTTTTTTTTGTATTTTCTATTTTTTGGGTTTTTGCATGTTCTATTTTTTTAGGTTTTTTCCTAGGAGAAGGAAATTCTTCCATGAAGTTGGGAAAAAGAAGATTATATGGATGGAAACCTTGATAATTGGAATTGTTGTACACTCCCAAATCGGAAGAAACTTTAGGCTTGCCATGGTACTAACTGCCCCTACTCCCCCTTGCCACTAAATGTATTGTGTAGGGTGTAAGGAAAGAGGGTAGTGTCCTATCCTTAGGCTTTGGCTAGAGATTTGGAGTTTTTATCCCCCTAGTTTAAGGTTGAATCCTACTACGCTTTTGATTCCCATTTTTTTTCTATTTTGACTCTAGACAGCTTATTTGTTGTTGTCTTTTCATTCATTTCCTTTTAGATAGCTTCTTTGCTGCATTCTTGTCCCCACTCTTTTTTTTTATTCATTGGATAGCTTCTTTACTACCTTTTTTTTCATTTTTGTTTTCCTTGGTAGGTGCCTATCCATCACTACTCATTGAGATTTATACTATAATAGCATGCCTGTCGTGCATTAGTGGTCTCACTCCCGTTTAAGTGTTCGACCAATAGATATTTGTTATTAATGAACCAAATCACTTCTTTTATTTTGGTGCACTCACCTCTTTTTTGCGCTTCTAGGTTTGGCCTTGGATATCTACCTAATTACAACTTACTAAGATTTACACTAGGATATCATATCCAACTCAGGAAAGTGTGTGGACTTGTTGCTCATGGACTGGAAAGGGAACTCTTGAAGATTTGCCTCCAGTTTAGTGTCAAACCCATGATCCTTTTTTCCCATAAAGTGTTCGTGTAGTGAGGCTAAGGACGAGGTTCCTAAGTCTTGGGAAATAACCAGTTCACAAGCTCGGACAATCTATTGGCTCAGTGTATGGGTCAAGAGTAGTTCCTCTTGAGGTGCAGTGTATTTCAGGGACGTTAAAGTCTAATTCCATCTTCTCTGGCCAAACAATAGGCATTGCCTGGATATGTCTCAATCACCAAGTATGGTCCCTCCCAGTTTGGTCTAAGTTTCCCATGCTTGTGTGGTAACATTTTCTTCTCATTAAGCTTTTTATTATTACTATATGGAGGAAGAGGATGTTTTGTTTACATATTTTCCATACACAAACAAAAGGAAATTAGAAAAGAAAAATAAAATTTATTTACAATGGTTAGGGAGATGCCCCTAGTGTAATGTCCAATAGTAGAGGATCTTGCCTGATTCATATTGATAGACTAGCTTCATGCTTGATGGTGTCGTTTAACCTTCTTTATTAAGGCATCTCACTCGATTCTGCCTTACTTGACCTAAATGTAGAGAATGTCCTTAAAAACCCAACAGTCCTCTAAATTATGCCCATGTCTTCTGAGGTATGGGCAATATTTATTTCTATCGTAGTTTATTCCTTCAGGTCTTTGAGGCGGGAGATTGATTGCCTAGGCTTCCATCATTTCTACAAACATGTCTACCAACATGATCAGGATGGAAGGATAACTTGTGCATTTTGGTCCGTTTGGTTGCTACTGTGAAGTTGCATACTGGTGGTTTCCCCTATCATTGCCATTTTCTTCCAGAGTGGTTGCCATTCAATGGATAATTTTGCATCTGAGGAGGCTGATCCCACCACATCTACTTACCAACTTGGACATGATGCATAGACTCTATGTGGCCCTCTATTTCTTGGAATTCCTTGCTTTTGAATTCATGTACAATCTCCTTCACAAAAGCGACCATCTCATAGAGTATAGTTATAGAAGGACAATATGCATTTGCTAGCCCTTTTTAATCAGTCCAGTTGTGTTTGCAATCAGTGTCTAAATAGCTTGCCTTTTTGGGATGTCTAAGCCAGATCTAGCATTCATTTCTCATTGACTTTTTGCAAAAGTGACCCATTCTTCGCCTAGGTTCATACTCTCTCTGCTCAAGTTGTGGAAAGTTGGCTTCAAAGTGATCGTGTTGGTACTTGACCAAGAAGCATTCCCTGATCTTGACGAAGCTACTGAGCTCTTCCGTTGATACGGTCATGAACCATTCCATGGGTTCACCTTCTAATGAATAAAAGAAGAAGTGTATGATAAGCCTCAAGTTGTGGAAGTACGAGGCTGACTCCATTTGAAACTGAATGATGTGGCTCTATGGATTGGTGGTCCCATCACACTTCTGAGTCATAGGGTACTTGAAGTTGAGAGGGATCTAGAATGAGAGGAATTTACTCACGTTAAAGGTTGGAGGAGCTTGTGTTTGAACCCTTAAAGAATTCAAAATCTTCCTAATTTCTGCTATATTATTGACTCCACCATGGGCTTGAGAAGTTGATGCTTGGTTAGCATATGACTGAAAAGGAACCTGATGATGAAAATATCAATCTAGTTGATCAGGAAAAAGGGGATTGATTCTTCCTCTATACTTGCCATGTGGTAGCTACTATGGTTGCTCGAAGATCAAGGGGTTGGCCTTTGCCTGAAGTCCTTCATTGGGATCATTTCTCTGCCCTTGGTGTTCGATATCTGGTGGTGCATTTCTGAGCTGTCCATGGTATAGACCTTCCGAGAAGCGATTTGTGATGGACCTAGTCCTTCACCAGGGAGGTGTTGACCTTGATGGAGATCACAATCTTATTGATTTGACACCTCCGACGGGCCAAGGTGGTTGGTGTCATTATAAAGGAAGCGACACAAGGCATGATATTGGATCGAGTTGGGATCCAATTCTTCTCTAGTGGTTGGATGGAATAACTTCAGGATAGGCTCCTCCTCAAGCATACTAGCTCTATCTGATTGACTGCCCTTAGATTTAGACATTTTAGTGTAGCTTCCCTCTTGATCCGACTTAAGTTTAGTGTAGTAAGTGTAAGACATAAGTTGAATTGCATCTAAAGTAAGACCCTAAATGATATGTGTCTATCACCTCTGTAAACTTTCTGTAAAATTGATTATTGCAAACAGTGTCCAATATTCTTGACACGATTACAATTGATCTCGAGGACACCCTCGTATTTTTACTAATTAAAGCATTCAACCTTGGCTAATGGCAGGCACAATTTAACCGATTGGCCAACTAGCATGTAGGACGCTTTAAATATTGTGTTCAATGTTAAATACTGATACCTACACGTCCAATACTTTAGAATCCAGGCAGAATTATTTCTGTGCTCCAATGGTTCTTCTATTAACATTAAAGGAGTTACTTGATAACGACAAATCTCAATGTTCTCACAAACTATTTATAGACTTATGGGACTATATTGATAGAAAACGAAAAAAAATCACTACAATTTCCCTTCTTTTTTTTTGCCTTTCTCTTTTTTCGTAGTCTAATTTTTGATCTTTTTTTAACTATCTTTCTTTCTTTTTTTATTTGACTCTTTTTCTGATTTTTTTCTTTTTTTTGGCTAATAGAGGGAAAAGATTACAAATATTACACTTGATCAAAAAAATGGAAAACTTACAAGCGATTTTTTGACCTAATACAAGTTTCCATAAAAGTAAACCAAACTGCAAATGTCTTGTTTATTGTACCGGTTCAAGCATTCACTTTGTAACAATGATCATTCCTCAGAAAACACCCAAAAATCAAATGAAAAACACACAATATATGTGTTAAACGTTGAATCTATTATGTCCAATGTAAGACACATAAAGGGTAGCGTTCAACAAAACTATCACAAAAAGTTGCACAATAACACTTCCAAACAAGTATTTAAAGGATTGATTTGAGTTTTCACTTTGTTATTAGTAAACCTGCTTTTCTCTTAGGGTGCCTAAAGCTTCCCATAACTGACATCGAACCATGCATATTTACGAGGAGACGGGCTGAGCTTCCCTACCATGCTACCTTCTTCTTTTTCCCCACCATTTCTCTTCCCCTCCTTCTCACGCACGCACTGCCTTCCACCCCCACTCCTCCACCTTCACCTCTTTCCCTCTACCTCTTTGCCCCCACTTTTTTCCCCCTCTTTTCCACCTCCACCCCCATTCTCCCCTTTCCTTTCCCCTTTTCCCCTACCCGTGTGTGTGAATGAGAGTGAGTGAGAGAGAGAGAGAAGGTGTTGTCAGTGTTTGGGTCGACCAGTGGAACTTCAGATCATCGTCCTAGAAGTGCAAGGAGCTCGAGGTGGAGCTCGTAGTCGACCGGAGCACGTGGTGGTCATTGAAGTCGAGTTGGATCACTGGCGATCATCGTTAGGTACACACCTCACACTCTTTGTAGAAAAGCATGAAAAACATAGTAAATGCCTAGGATTTGCATGAAATCTAGGTGTATTTATGTTTCCTGTATTTATTGTGAATTTGTTGTGATTTAGAGAGCTTTTATGGGCAATAAATGTGTTTGGGTGCCATTTATGTTTTTCTGC
>JAMKQA010006828.1:0-10941 GCA_024699735.1 Posidonia australis
AAAAAAAAAATCCCAAAAATATCCTTATACAAATCTAATAGCAAATAACACCCAAATCCATATTTTAAAATTATCTTCATAATGGAAAGCTATTTAAAATAAATTTCAAATTCAAATCAAACTTAAATTGTTAAGTAAATCAAATATGAAATTCTAAATCTCCCACAATTACAAAAAACATCAGTTAACATCAGGGATATATCTGATTTAATGTAGATTTGTAATCATTTAGATATTTTGGATTTTATCTTTATTTTTTAAGCAATATCTTGAATTAAATATAGTTATAACATTAAAAATGTGATAACTTATCATAAAATCTCATTTTCAATAAAATAAAGATAAATAATCTTAATTTTAATGTCATCCATATTTCTAGTATTTTCCTAAACTAAGTGGCATTTATAAAGATTTATATGATATGCATATATATTTAAGTGCTAGAAAATTGTAGAAATTATAATAATCCTATATGAATGGCAACACTGGTCACTTGTCTTAGTGGCAACGAGACACATTGCCTTCTGAACTTGCGACGAGACCGGTTGCCTGTCATAACGGCAACATCCTGGTCTTTTATAGTTTACCCTGTCTTTTACTTTAATCCATAGAGATAAGTTAAAAGTTCAGAAAAACTTTAGAAATTCCACAAAATCATAAAAACATCTTCTTTAAGGTCCAAATACTCAAATCTATCACCAATTTGAGTAAGGCGAGAGTGCCAACTCTACCGTAGCTCATGACTCGCACTAAAAATGTTTAAGGGACTCAAATCTACCACTAGTTAGAGTGTGTTAGCTCTGCTACAGCTAAGGACCTTGAATCAAGCAAAATTAAGAATGTTTTTAAAGAAATCATGGAAAATATGTTATAGATCCTTAGCCATATGATCTGGGGCACCTCAAAGGTTTCCGATCCTACTCAACACTAGAAAATGTGAAAATGGGATATCTACAAATGCCCCTTCATAGAGTTGATCTTGGAACAATATTACCTCTAAGGTAAGAAAGATATCCCTATTGAGCATTTCTTGAAATAGGGAGCTCACTCACAAACAATCTGCCACAAAGGGTCCAAAAAATGAAAACACCTTTTCGTTTCGGAACATGATCACACAACCAGAAAGGTGGGACTTATAGATATCCCATTTTTGCATTTCCTAGATTTCATGTAGGATAGAAAACTTTGAGGTGCCCTAGATCACATGGCTAAGGGAATTATAACATATTTTCTAGATTTTCCATGATTTCTTTAAAGACATTCTTTATTTTACTTGTTTGAAGGTCGTTAGCTATGATAGAGCTAACACACTCAAACTAGTGGTAGGTTTGAGTCTTTTGAACATTTTTTGTGCGAGTTATCAATTGTGGCAGAGCAGGCACTCCCGTAACACTGAAATCGATGGCAGATTTGAGTATTTGACCTTAAAGAAGATTTTTTAAGATTTCATGGAATTCTGAAGTACTTTTGGACTTTTAGAACAACTTTGTGGAATAAGATAAAAGACAAGAAGGTAAAATATAAAAGACCAAGATGTTGTCTATATAGCAGGTGACATGTCTCGTCACCACCTCAAAAGGTGACGAGATGTCCAAGCGCCGCATACATAGGCGATGACATTTTGGGTATTTCTCTCCTCATGATTTGTCACCCAAGGCTTTAATATAATATATGGGACATTTATAAATATTATCATGATTATTTCCATAATTATTATGATTTCTATAATTTTCTAACATTTAAATATCTATGCACATCATATAAATCATTATAAATACCAAAAATTCTAGAAAATTACTGAAATTCGGATGACTTGATAATTGAGATTACTTATCTTCATTTTTACCAAAAATGAGATTTTATGATAAGTTCTCACATTTTAATGTTATAGCTTATATTTAATCAAGATAATGCTAAAATAATAAAGATAATAACCAAAATATCTAAATGATTGCCAATCTATTTTAAATAATATATATCTTTGATTTTAAACATATTTTTCTCATAATTATTGGAGATTAATTTTCAAATTTGATTTGCTTAACCTTTGAAGTTTAAATTGAATTTGGAATTATTTTAAAATCTTTCTATTACAAAGACAATTTTAAATCATTGATTTGGTCATTACTTGATGATAGATTTGCAATAAGATATTTTTGGATCTTAATTTTCAAAATTTTGCCTTGTTAGTTGTGACCATGCCGAAACTGACCTCCTCGTATGTGTAGACACAAGAAGACCGTTAAGGTCATGGCGGAGATGGTGAATACGAAGAAAGATACTCGACTCGTAAACACTGAAGAAAAAACAAAGAAATATAAGGACAAATTGACGTCACCACCTAATCATTTAAAAACCAGAAAGATGGGGAAAACTGAATGCATAAAAATGCAAGAAAACATCATAAATGAATGCAAATGAATATGTGCATGCTCCGTGCCTAATGAATGCAACACATTAGTCATGGTGGGCCTAAGAAAGGGTAAGGACTCCAGTTAAGCATGGGGAAGGTGTTAGGCACCCCCATATGCCAGAGAAGTCGACCTTTTTAGGCTAATCACTTGCTTTCTTGTCACCAATGTGAATGATCATGTATGCTTGCTAAGTCTAAAAAGGTTGTATGCTATAGGTCATGCTAATGTAATGATATGAGTGGGGCGGAAATCAATGTAAACTAATGCTCAACCACGCTATGTGAATCGTGGACCATCGGTCAAAAGGATTTGACATAGTAAACATCATCACCTTATAAATGAATGGATGCAGGAGGATGTGAGAAAACATGCAATATAAGTGAGGAAATGCAGATATAGGAGGAAAACTTAGAAATCAATGCATGATCAATGAGAAAACAGGAAGACAAGATACATGGGAGCTTAATCAGATGCCTGTCCAAACTGTGCATCTGACCCATGCCCTTCTTCTACGCATTTGGTATGTGGCTGCCAGATACAGAACAAAGTAGCAAACTTTTCATTGCTTTAGATGCAAGTGCATGGATGATTGATGGATGCTCAATGCATGGGAAGCTAGAGGGTATGTAGAGGAATGTACCTGGACACCTGGGTGTTGACGGGTTCACATGTCAAAATATCTACCTCATCAGAAATTGAGTTTCATCGGCGAACTCAATTATGGATTCCAACTAGAGGCTCTGGCAGTGCAATCCATGGCTTCCAGAGGTATAGAGTGATGAAGAGGAATGCATGGATGCAGGATGGATGCAAGTGGATAACATAAGGACCTTCCACCATTTTCCCTCCGATCCACCAACGTCCATTAGCTCAACAGACCATATAGGCAACAGGGAGTGTCGAATGAGCATGGAGGAAGACTAAGAGAAGAGGGAGGAAGATAGAGCTGAGCCGTGATGGGAGGTGAGTGAGCACACAGACCATTGGCCGTTTTCAAGCTCACCGGAACCCATCACTAGCAGTGAGTGTATGAAATGCACTGTATGGTTATGGTGTGAAAATGTAGACAAAATATGCATCAAATGATGTGACGATGCATGGAATTGAAAACACACATAGTGAGGGGTGAGGAGATGTACCTGTGGATGGTGGATTGTCGCTTTCGACGATGGCTCGATGTTTCTCTAGCTACTAGCGCTCGATGGCAACGGAAGCAGGTCCAGTGGGGCATGGTGACGTTGGTGGAATGCTCAAATGTGTAATGTGGGGGTTGGTGTAGCTTGTTGGTGGTTTGTAGGTGATGGAAGGGTGGTGGAGGTTCTAGCTGACAATGGGGTGGAAGGATGGAGATGGACAACCAATGGATTTGTTGAGGTGCTTTAGTGAGAGGGAATGCTCAACTGGAAGAGTTGGACATACTCTAGCGCAGTGCAAAGGTGCAAGGCCGAGAGCGGATGGTTGTGATTGTTGGGTGGTCGGAGGTGGTGAAGTGGCTACCAGAAAAGGTGGCTGACGTGGAGATTTTTCTCAGGAACGGTTGGTGCACGGAGTTGGGATTCCAAAGTGACTAGAGGTCCATGAGGAGGAGTCGTTGGATGTGAGGTCTGGTTTTATAAAGGGAAGGAAGTGTCAGTGGTCGTTGATTCAAAAGAGGATTAATAATGTGGGGTTTTGATTTAATCATGTAGGGATTGGATGGTAAATAGGATTAGGTAAAAGGGTTGGATGGTCCAAGAAGTCTAAGGAGCACATCCAGATCCATGCCATCCAATGAGAATAGGTGGATTGATGGTCCACTAAGCGAAAAGATCAATCAAACCTCAGCAGTTTAATCCTTGATCTTTCCACGCATCTAACCAACGCATCCCACCCACACTATTGGGCCATGGTGTTTAGATGGCTAGGCCAGAGTAGGATCTACTAGGCTAGACCAATGCCTATTACTTGATTGCTAGAGCATCAAGGGCTTGGGCCTTGTATTTGGGATAAGTTTAGGGTGGATTAATGGTTTTGGGCTTAGTTTAGGGTGTTAGGGTTGGTTTTGGGGTGTGAAATGGATTTTGGTTTGTGGAAGTGCCGCGTTGTTGTCGATGCACCCTTTCAGAGAATTCTACCAGCAAATGGCTGTGGGGTGTCTACAGATGCTCTTCCCTAAGTGAGGTTGAGGGGTAGAGGGAACCAAGATCGATGCTCAGGGTTGACAAAAGACACCCCACTTGGCAGCCTACAGGAGGATGGTGTTTGCTGTTGGCGCTGAGTCATTCATTCGACAAATGCACCAAATGTCATGACCCATGGCCGGAATACAAATATAGGTGCTTGAATGATGTTGAAACATGAGTACGAAAACCATGGCAAAAAGACAGATGAGATGCAGAAACAAGTGCAAACAAAGTATGGAAAACATGGGTGCTGATGCAAATGTTGATGTGTGTAGAGCTCCACTGGGGACACATGTGGTTCCACGCAAAGCTGATATACATGACACATATGGATGCAAAACACTACTAGAATGAAAATGCAAATGCTGAGCTCCACTAGGGATATGTGCAACTCTGCACGATGCTAATGTGAACATGTGATGATGCAAGTGTAATGATGCAAGTGTAATGCAGGTGATGATCACGATGTCGAGAGCGCAATGTCGAGGACACTGCGCCTAGCTAGAGTATTTGTAGAGGGTGCACTGGCACTCAATGCTATAGAAGGCATGTCCAGCATGCAATGCCAACAAAGTGATGGTGCAGGTGGAATGGTACAGAGGATGATGCATGCAGTGTTGGGTACACAATACAGAATACCAACGTTGAGCAAGTGGAGCAGCAAAGGATGCACTGGCACTCAATAGTGCAGGAGGTATGCCATGCATGCGATGCCAATGAGATGAGAATGCTAATGAAGTGTATAAAGGGATGCATGGGGTATTGGGTACGCAATGTGGAATACCAATGTCGAGCAAGAGTACTGTAAAGGATACACTAGCACTCTGTGCTACAGGAGGTTTGCCATGCATGCAGTACCAATGAGACAATGATGTATGTAAGCTAGATGTAGATGTGATGACAGTCTTAGGCGTCTGCCCGACTGTGCAATGTTGATATTGGCTGTGTTGGGCACGTAGTGTGAATATACCGTCACCAAGCAGGCAGTGCTACAGAGGATACACTGGCACTCGATTCTATGAGAGGCATACTGGGCACATGGTGCAAGACTATGATACTAGGTTTGTGATGTCAAGGCATGATGTTATGAAGCTAGAATAAATATGTCCAAGCAGTGTTGATGTAATACTTATAGAATGCGATGCGCTAAGACATAATGCCTGCATGATGACATGCATTGATATACCATGGAATGTAGTGAAATGTGATGCTATGCTATGCTCATGTGGGGAATGTGATGATGTGCAGTAGACGTGATGAATTGCAATGGTATGTTATGCTTATGTATGGTCATGCATGGATGTGCAGTGAATGTAGTGGAATGCAATGGTATGCTATGTTGTGGATGTGATGGCATGCGTTGATATGCAGTAGATGCGATGAAATGCGATAAAACACTATTATCATGCAATGATATGAGATGAAATGAAATGCTATACCTACGTTAGGGGCATGATAAGTTGACAGACTCATCACTAGATAGTTTTAAGGCTATCAGCCCGATGATAAGTTAACGGACTCATCATCGAATAGTTAGGGCTATCAACCCAAAAAGGTGAGGGGCATGGCAAGGATTGATAGGCTTGTCGATCGAATAGTTGGGGCTATTAGCCCGAGAAAGGGCATGGCAAGGACTAACCCTGCCTACCTGAGGATGAAGCACAATGGCAGGCCAGTGAGCCTATCAGGCAAAAGGGACAGTGACAGATACACAATCTTGTCACCATGGGACCAAAGGTAATAAGAATGCTACACTTGATGGTGTGGCAGAGGTACAAGGATGTTCCTATGGAAATTAAGGTTGCCATCCCAAAGGAAGGGTGAGGTGATACCAAAGGGCAGCCAAGATGCCATTGGTATCGAGGGGGTGATAACAGGCTAGTGAGCCTGCCAATCAAGAGAGGGTAGAGATGGGATTACCACGCTCGAAGGCATAGCAGAGGTCTAAAGACAAACCCATGGCAATTAGGGGTGCTAGCCCAAAAATAGGGTGAAAAGATACCAAAGGGCAACCAAGATGCCCCTGGTATCGAAGGGATGGACAAAGCAAGAAGGAAGCAGAGGGTAGCTTGTGTGATACCAGGGCAAAACAAACGTCCCTGGTATCAAGTCGAGCTACCATAAGAGATGTCGAACATCACTCGGGGTGTGTAATGGCCTTAGAAAGGGCATGTGATGCTTTACTAAGGAAGGCAAGGCATAGACAAGAAGATCGTCACAAACCATTCATGCGATTATGAGCAGATGGGGCAGGACAATAGCACAAAGAGACGAAAGGAAAAAGGAGGAAGTGGGGGGATCATGCTACGACTAGAGGGCACTTTGTACCGTCAGAAGGGATATGATTGATGTCGGCTAGGGAGAGGAATGATGCTTTCTTTATAAGGGATTGTTCTGTTCAATTGCTTGTTTAGCTGTGGAATTCTGACTATTCTATGCTAGACCGTACTATCCTTAGGCATTCCTCAGTAGTGTTAATGGAACTTGACCAATTGTGGACAGTTGTTGCCAATGCTGCCGATTCTTCAAGTATGTATAGCTTGTGCACTGACGGGTGCCCTTGTTCAATATGCGTTCTCTAACCAGAAAGTAGTTGAAATGCCCTTGGTTGAAGACATGCGATGAAAATCTACAAAAGCGATGCAATAAGCAAGCAGAATAACTCAAGCAAGCAAGGTAAATGGTGATGGTGATTATTAGGGTGGATTTTTATTGTAAGCAGACAAATTAATAGATTAGAGATGATTACTGTGGCTGTTGGAGCAATTATGAATGCTTTATTGATTAGATGTAGTATTTTTGCTTGTTTTTGGTTGGTTTGTACATTCTTTTGTGTTTTGTTTGCCCTCAGTTAGGCTGGAAAGTTGAATTCTTATTGGAGGAGGAGGACGCCCTTGACTTAGATGGCCCTACAGAGATTCACAAGCTATGTGCGGCTCTCGTGGCGTGAGTGGTGGTGCTTGAGTACGGTGATGATGGACAGGGCTCCATGCCAAATTCTTTAGGGTCTTGCACCTACTTTTCTGATATTACTAACATTTCTTTTGCTCCCCCATAGACGCATGGCTTCGCTCTATCCCTAGTTTAGAGGTAGTAGGCACCTAGTCTAGGTTGGAGGCTCTTGCGATAGGAAGGGGGCTAGTCCTTCGAAGGTGTGGATCTGCCCAAGCGCATGCTTCGACTCCTCTCCAAGGTATGATAAGGATAGAGCTACATTGCATGCCTCTTACTCTTGGGCTGACTTCTATCTTCGCCTTCTGTCTTCTATTTCTTTTATGCCCATGTAGATGTATTTTCTTTTCTTGCTCACTCACTCAGTCACCCTAGCATTTTATCTCCATCTTGGAGGTGCAGGGCCCATACAGACTTTGGACACTTCGTCCAACTCTAATGGATGGTGGCTCCCTCACTACTTGGTTGTCTGAGTAGTGCCAACTAAGGAAGGGTAGTCGGATCCCGATATAGGCTAGCTTTTTGATTTTCGTCATTGAGTAGATGATTAACATGCAAAATGTTTTGTTTTTTTGATTTTTCAATTTTTTTTACATTTTAGATTTTTTTGTTTTTCTGATTTTTCTTATTTTTATATTTTAAATGCATGAGGATGATGATGCAGAACAAGAAATAACAGAGAAAACAAGGAGAAAGGATACAACTTTGGTCCCTACTGCTGACTACTTTATTGATGCCACTTTATTCATGCTGATAAGGTCACTAGCTAATCTGGTAGTGCCGTTAGAATCACGGCAAATGTTGAAACTCAAATGGGTCAGCTGGAACTATTGCTGAAGCTACTAGAATTGTTGGTTGATGTCTTCTGTTAGGGTCCAGAGTGTTGGCAATCTCAATGTCGTGTTGGGCCCTTGTAGGAAGGTCAAGAATAGAGGGAGGAAACAAAGGGATGAGATCAGCAGGATTCATCGGGGACACACAAGAAACAAGAGGGATAGGAGAAAGGAAGAAGACTCTCGAGCCTGTAGAGTCCTCAGAGTCTAGAGACCCAGGTGAGGATGTGTCAGGTGAGTCTAGGTGCACCGGTGCAAGTGTGTGAGTATGTGTGGGTGTGTGGTCGTCCTCCTACAAGGCAACGCTGATGACCTTCTGATCAATCAGGTTCTGAACAACATCCCATAAAGTGTTGCAGCCATCCAACAAATGCCCGACACAATGATGATATTTGTAGTATGCACTCGTATCATACCACTAAGGGATAGGATTCGGTAGAGAATGAGGGTTTGGGAACCTCAGAAATGACTCTGTAGACACCTCGGTTTCTGGCCAATGTTGGCAAGTAGACTCTGCGGAAAGTGCAACTGGATGGCAAACCCAATCCATATTCTCAAACCAATCTCATAAACCTAAACCAATCCAAAGCCTCCAAATTACCCTAAAACAAACCTCATTCACTAGGCCCAACACCAAAAACCCAGCCCGTGTGCTCTAGCCTAGTGGGATGCATGGCCCGATAGTGTAGCCCATGTACAAAGCCATGTCAACCAAACATGCATTGCCCAACTAGTCGCTTTTGTTGTACCTCATACCTCGTACAAGCGACGCTGTTGCACGCTTCGCCCAAGCTATCCCTCAGTGTGCCTGACACCCCAGTAGCTTTCTGCCACACCACCGCACCGCTGCACGCCACCTCTGCAACACACTAGTGAGCCACTTACAACTCCCTGACACGCCCCCTCAGCCACGCCACTCTAGCCCACCTGCCATGGAACCAACCATCAATACCCCGACCTTCCTGTAGCCAAGGACCACACCATCCAACAGCGACGGGGAGAGGCCAAAGATCCATACCCACCTTCTGCGAGAGAGAGCTAAGACCAGAGACCAGAGAGAAGACCAGTGAACTCAATCCCCCAAACCATCAATAGCGTTGATTCCTTCGTGTCAGGGGAGCATCCTAGTCGACCTTCAAGCACCCTTGAGCACCCGGACCCGTCCTTGATCACTAGATAGCCACGTTTGTCCTACTTGTCAGAATTCCAATCGCCGACACAACAGAAGGACAACCAGCCCTTAGTAGGTATCATCCTCGTCCCATTCAACTAAAGGATAGCTTAGTTGTTTGAGTTTTGCTTTCCTATTGCATTTCCCAGCGTTTTCTTACTTTCCAATTCAGTACACCCCTTCTTCTCCCTTGCCGACAGATGGCGAGCATTAGCGGGAGGCTTCCAGCCATTGAGCGGTTGGCCACAGCCGCCTGGAGCAACCTCCTCCTCCTTTCCAACATTCCCATCACCTCGTAGCCATGTATGAGGCCCTAGTGCTCTTGAGTGGTCAATCAGACTTCAACGAGCAGTGACGTCGACGAGGGGAGTGGGGAGGAGACCATGTCCAGCCTCGTTTCGTTTTCTCAAGGGTTTTGCCTTGTCCCATGTTTGTTCTAGCCTCTTGGATGTTTCCATAGCCACAGCCTTGCATGCTTTGCATGGGGAGAGGTGATGAAGGAGGAAGGTATGGACTCTATTCTAGGTGCATGTCCCAACAGTGCGCCCCACATGCACATAAGCATCAAGGACCATGTGACGTCAAACCTCACCAAGCCTTGACCACATGCCCTTCCATTTAAGTTTTCCTGCATGTCTGACTCCTTGGCTTCATTATGGTTTCTTTATTTGCTTATTGTAGACACCCCGATTTTGAGGTAGTTCATTGATAAGGCCTCATTTGTTGCTTTAGATATGGCTGACCTTTGGACCAATCCCTAAGCCCACAGCAAGCCCGCAGCCTAGTTAGAAAACCAAACCAATAAGGGAGAGCACCAATCCAGCACACCTAGCTAGCACACCAACCTAGCACATCAACCCAGCACACCTAGCTAGCACATCAACCTAATGCACATCCCTAGCTCACATAGGTGACGCACTTATCCAACGCACCTCCTTGGCGCACAAGGCTGCGACTGCTGGCTTTCTGCCTTCCTTGGCTGTTACCTCTAGCAGCGAATGTGCTGTGGAATATTCTAGGCTTTTCGTCTGCGAGGCCCTCCATATACCCGTAACTCATCCCTGAGAGCTCCCTATAAAAGGACCCCCATAGGCACCGTTTTGCAGGGCGACAAAAAGAGAGAAAAAATCCTAAGAGCTGAGAATTCTGAGCAGAATCCTTGCACCCAGCCATTTTCCTGCTCTAAAACCCAACCTCTGCACGAGCAGTTCCATCAGTCTAGCAGCTTATTTGCATTCCCTGGAGCACCCCCTTGCGTCCTGAAGCCTTCCAAAGCAACGAGGTCTTCTTATCTGTGATATTGCAAGAGGGAACACATCGAGAGGTAGGCTTTCTACCTCCTCTTTGCTTTCTTCTAAATTTCATGTTAGAACTTAGTAAAAGCATGCTTTAAATCTTATGAATGATCT
>JAMKQA010006833.1:0-12243 GCA_024699735.1 Posidonia australis
CACTTGCATTTGAATCATGTTTTAAAAGCCAATGCATTTGATTTGGTTTCCTCGGGTCTTTACAGCTTTCCCGAATGCCTCTTTGAGATTTATGCTTTTTTGAATGCATCTTTATAAGATTTAGCCTCGCATATTTGATCTGTTTTGACTCTGCACCTTTCTGGCCCACCTAGGCGCACATTGGTGGCGCACCAGATTGACTCACCAATCTGGCGCACCAAATCAGCACACTGCCCTGCTTTCTGCATATAGCATGCTTTCCTATGATCCTTGTCATGCTTTCTCGACTTGCTTTTTTCCCTGGTTTTTCCCTAGTTTTTCTTTTGGATTTACTAGGAAGGCACACTTTGTTTTTTTTACTGTTTCTTGCATTTGCATTTGCATATAGAGCGATGCTTTTTTTACTGTTTCTTGCATTTGCATTTGCATTTGCATTTTCTTCGGTACTCCCCAAGGTGAAAGACTTGGACGAATGAATCCTTTATCCATCAGTTCTTGCAGCTAACTCTAGAGCTCCCGTAGCTCAGCAGGTGCCATCCTATATTGAGCCTTGGAAAGAGGACCTGATCCCGACATTAAATTAATCACAAACTCCACTTCCCTGTGTGGTGGCATTCCAAGCAATTCCTCTGGAAAAACATCGGGATATTCTCTCACCACCGGAAAGTCCTGAATCTTGACCACAGGCAAAGTAGAAATTGTCACATAGGCAAATAGCCCACACTGCCTCTCGTCAGATGATGATAGGCCTTGAGAGCAAAAATCACTTTCCTGGGCTCACCGGGTCTGGTGCCCTGTACCATACACCAGCCTTGGCCTGGACACTTTGCCAGAACTCTCCTCTTAGCACAATCTATCACAACTAAATGCTGTGCTAGACAATCCATTCCTAGGATAACATCATAATCCTTCATATCCATCAGGATCAAGCTGGCTTGAAAACTCCTGTCCCCCAGCTGAATATCAACCGGTCTTAAATATCTCCATGCCAGATTGTGTTCTCCCAAGGGAGTGACCACATCTAGGTGGAATACCAACCTGGTTGGCCTAATCCCAATCTCAGAAGCAAACGACTCGGAGACAAAAGAAAATCAACTCCCAGAATCGAACAAGACTCGGGCCATCTGATCAACCACAAGGAAAGATCCTATAATCAATACACCATAACCATAATCATAATAAGAAGTAGTGTCAATTACACATAGGATCTATTATTACAGGACAAGACTTATCAAATACAGCCGTGCTAATTCTCACCTTCTATTACATCTCCAGATGGACCAGCATCTGGGGTAGTAATGGAGAACACTCTCCCCTTGGTAGGCTGACGTGGCGCATCTCTTGCTGGCTTAGGTTGACTGGGACAGTCGTTCTGGTAATGCCCGGACTTCCCACAGTTATAGCAGACTACTCTGTCTAAATTCCTCTGCCTATGCCAACATTGCGTCGCTACATGCCCCATCTTGCCACAGACATGGCATGGTCCCAATTGTAGGCCACTGCTAGACCCGGCATGGCAAAAACCCATACTCTCTTCTCTACCAGACGTAGGCCGTTGCTTCCGCTTCTTCCCAGAGCTGCTAGAACTCCCAAAACTTGGCGCTCCTGTCACTGACGGTTGGGAAACGGATGGTCGAGAAACAGAAGGTCGAGAAACAAACTTTCTTCCCTTCTCCTTCATGGGATACTCCTCCTGAAACAGCATACGATCATCCTCATAGTTGCTTGCAAGCTCAACAGCCTCCGCTAAAGTCTGACATCAGAAGCCAATAACTCTGGATGTCAGCACAGGGTTCAGTCCCTCCACAAATCTCTTGGCTCTGTTCTTTTTAGAAATTGCAGCCTGACAAAACTGCTCTAGTCGCAGAAAGGACGATTCATACTCAACCACAGACAAGCTACTCTACTTCAGGTTCCTGAATTCTCTGTCCAGCTTATCCCTCTCATGCTCAGGGAAAAACCTCTCATAGAATACCTCTCGGAACTCATCCCAAGAGATCATCAGCAGGTCCGCATTCGGAAATTTAGTGAGGCACACTGTCCTCCACCACTGATCCGCAACACCCTTGAGTTGAAATGCCGTGATCCGGACCCACTTCTCTGCTGGACACTCGATCCCCTCAAGGATATTCTCTACCTCTAGGAACCAAGCCTCACACTCCTCTAGTGTGTCGCGCCCATCAAAGGTCGGCACTCCAAGCTGGTGGAACTGCTTGATCCACGGGTCTCCCTTCGCCTCATCCTTGCTACTACTGCCAAAGGACTGGGTGAAACCCCGCTTCATCTCGCCAAATTCTCGTCTCATCCCCCTCCAAGCACTACCATGTCCCTTCTTGGAGTCAGGTATAGGGGTCTTGCCACGACTGCGGCCTCGTTGAGACATCTTCCTGCCAGCACCAAAAAACACAACAATCCAAAAATTCAGGTGCACGACTCTCTATTGTGCACTAGGTGTAACCTTAGCTCTGATACCACTCTGTAACGCCCTGATCCTGGGCACGCTACCAAGACACAGTATCAAGCATAATTACACTAATTACAGAAAAATTAAATAACTGTAACTAAGGCTCATCACAATGCGCAGCTAGAAGCTCCAACTCCAGCATTGGAACTCGGCTGTACGCGGTCTGTACCTGAAAACCAAATAAGCACGCGTGAGTGACATCTAAGTCAGCCAATACGCGTTCCAAACATACAAACCACAAAATCTCAGCAAAACCGTAAAAACTCATTTCTTTTATTTTTTTTTCAAAACTTGGTTTTCTTTTTGAAAATCCTCTTTTCTTTTATTGGAAAATCATTTTGGGAATTCAATCCCAAATCCATGCTTTTTCACAATCCCAAATCCATGCTTTTTCAAAAGCCATGTTTCCTTTCTTTTCTCAAAACATTTGGAAACTCATTCCAAAACGACATTCTCTTTCAAAACACACTTTTGCATTTTCTTTCAAAACCTTGGAATTCATTTTCCAAAACATATCTTTTCAACACTTGGGATTTCTTCCCAAAATCACACTTTCAAATTCACATTTCTGGCCAGATCCAGCCTAAAACACAATGCCTCACGGGCTCAAAACCAAATCATAAATATAGGCTGGCAACTGGTAAAAACACCATCATCATTTTATTTCAGGATTTTAGGACTATTTCATAAGTTCAATCCTGACCAAACCACATTTCTTTTTCTTTATTCATTTCCACTTTTCTTTACTGTTGTTACCATGATCAGGGGTAACCAAGCGCACAAGCAGTAGGTGAGGACATCTTTCCCCTACCTTCCTGCATTGCCCCAGTGAAATTCCCCGTGCGGGATGTCACGGCCCCGGCCAACCGGCCTCAACTTCATTTCTCATATGCGCATGGGCATATGTCTCTGTCTGACACCCCATCAGTGACCCAAACAACTAGGTCTAATGACCTAGGCTCAGCCTACACCGTCCATGACCTGAACAACTAGGCTCAAAAACCTAGACTTAGCCTACACCGTCACGAGCTCGGTGACCCGAACAACTAGGTACAACGATTCAGGCTCAGCCTACACTATTGGTGACCTGAACAACTAGGTATAAAAACCCAAGCTCTGCCTACAACGTCTCAAGCTCGACAACCACATTATTAGTGTTCCATTCCAAAATTCTTTCAACTTTCTTTTCAAACCATTTTCCATTTCATTCTTTTCGTTGTAGGACTCTATCTCCTTGCAACACTGGGCCCTCCACTGGGGTCCCAACTCAAAACCATGAAAACCATGCTTAAAATCATAAATTGGATCTCATGCCCAAAACCACACAAAATCATCCTTTTCATTCATTTATGTGATTAAAACCCAAAATCACGCCCAAATCTATTTATTTGGGTTTCACATTCCTCTATGTCATTACTCGAGGAAACATCATTAACACATATTCAACATACCATTAAAACCATTTATCCTTCATTTAAATCCACATTTAAGCATACCAGGTTCAGGGCAAAAATGGCAGACTGAATCTCCAGTTCGGCATACCGAAATTCCCTGTTTTGGTATACCGAACATTTTCGGTATACTGAAACCCCCTGTTTCGGTCGACCGGAGGATTTCGGTCTACCGAAACCTGGAATCTGGCCTAATCTACTAGGATTTTGGCATACCGAATAAATTCGGCATACCGAATAAACCCCTGTTTCGGGCGGCAGAATTCGCCCCAAGTGGGAGTCTCGATCGGACCCCCCAAACATCCATCAAAAATTTCCATAAAATCATAGGGCGTAGACCCTTGAGTCTACTTCAAAACCCCTTAAACCATTCATGATTCCATCCACCACACAATTCATACGAAAATCATAAGGGGAAGGGGCTCAAGAATGGCTATTGTAGCCTTCAAACCCAAAATTTCATTTCCCCATCAAAAACCAATCCTAACCGCATAATATTTATATTCTCATGCTATATATCACATTCCCATTCATTTCATGATTTTTCAACAATTTTTCATGCATTTATTTCAATTTTCATGCAATTAACCCATTGTTAATGAAACGCTGAACGGAGGGAGGGAAAGGGATCGCGTACCTGGCTCAGCCCTCCGGCGACCCTCCCGCACTCCAGCGAACCTCCTCGCACCCCGGCGAAACCTATTTTGCTGGTGGAACACACGAGCGGCTCACACCACTTACTCGGTTGCGCGTCACTGTTCTTCCTCTCCCTCTTCCTCCTTGCGTCGCGGCTCCCCTCTTCCACACGCCTCTGCCTTTCTTATCCCCTCCTCCTCCTGCACCACGCCAGCCGCCCATCGCATCGGAGATGACGGCGAGGCACAGGTCGCTGGATGGTGGTGGCACGGGCTGAGTAGGGTGAAGGGGAATAAGACGGGTGTGTGGTGAGCTCGTGAGTGCGAGAAGGAGAAACGAAAGAAAGAGAAAAGATTGGACATGCAAACCGAGGCGACTGTGCATCCTCAAACCGGACTCCACATTAGTCCCAAATCATAAACAGGTGCACAGAAAGCCAATCAGCAGCTCACACATCCAAAAACAACAAATTATCCATTAATAAACCATTTAAGCAAGATTACAATTAATTACATGGTGTACTAATAGAAATGGATAATCAGACCCAGATGTCACACTTAAAACACAAATCTTCTTTTGAGTTTGAAGCCATGTGGCTTTTAGATTCCTCCTTCACTGACATTTTCAATGACTACTGGCAGGTTTCCTATGACAACATCATCTTTAAATGTGAAATACTGAAGAGGTTCATCCCTGATTGGAAGAAGTAAGTTTTTGTTGATTGGAAAATGAAAATCGACAATGAATAACTTGAATTCCTTCCCAGGGTAGAAGAATTGCACTGGTTTCAACGTTCAAGAAACAAATGAGTAGCTGATGGCGATCACAATACAAATATTTCCACGTTTATACCTAGAATTATGTTGGGAAAAACTATATTAGCTCCATGAATAACCACTCATGGAAATTTTTTTTACAATCCTAGGGATTGTAAGAATGTCTTCATTAACTATTTCTGTGACATCTTCTCCACCTCTGATCCAATTGATCTTCTCACTGCTATAAATATTTGGAATGCATGGCTAACTGAGGATGGAAACATTTGTTTTGGGGCTATGCCAACATTGGAGGAAGTTCATGATAACCTCCTCTCCATGCACCCTTCAAAGGCATGGGGCTTGGACAACTTTCAAGCTCTCTTTTTCCAAAAGCTTTGGCATTACGTTGCTCCATATGTACTACATTTGATAGACAAATATTTCCATGATGCTACTCTCCCTCATGGTGTCAATCATACGCATATTGCTCTTATTCCTAAGAAGAAGGATTGCACCCTCCCTTCCAATTATCGACCAATAAGTCTTAGAATGTGTTGTACAAGATAATCTCAAAGCTTCTCGCTACAAGGATGAGGGTTTTCATATCGTGAGTCATAACACCCAACTAGGGTGCGTTCGTTGTTGGGAACCAAATATATATCTAACAACATTATTCTCATTTAAGAAATCTTCTAGTAGTTGAGGAGCACAAAGGGCTCTCAAACTTTCTTTGTTGTCAAACTTGACATGGCAAAAGCTTTCAATAGATTGGACTGGAGCTTCATTGACCAAGTTTTCACAGCTATGGGCATAAATATCGAAAATAAAGGCTTAATTAATATCTTGATCTCCACTTTGTCCCTTTTAGTTCTTATCAATGGCAAAGCTGAGGGGCATTTCACTGCTCAACGTGGTCTTCGACAGGGGTGCCCAGCCTCCCCTTATCTTTTCATTCTCACTATAGAAATTCTTTCTCAAATGCTCCACCAAAGTTTCAATCTCAGCCTTCTTTATGGGTTCAAACTTGCTAGGAGATGCTTTGTAATCTTTCATTTCCTTTTTGCTGACGACTTACTCCTCTTTGGTGAAGCGATTCTCCGTGAAGCTAATTATATTAAAGCACTTTTAATCCAATTTGTCTGTATGTTTAGTCTACTTATCAATGCCTCTAAATCCTCTGTGTTTATAGCACTAATTGCAGCATAGATGTGAAGGAGGATATTTTGCAAAACCTTAACATGCAGGAGATGGACATCAGTGACCCCTGTCTTGGTGCTTGTGTGGCAGATAATAGAAGGAATCAATGTCTAATTGAATTCAACTCTATTTTGAGCAAAATGACCTTTAAACTCAATGGATGGAAGGCTTGCCATCTCTCTCATGCGGGATGCACCACTCTTCTCAAAGCTTCCCTCTCATCCATACCCTTATATACCATGAGCACTATATTTCTTACAAAGAATGAATGCAACAAAATTGATAAGCTCTTAAGGGATTTTTGGTGGGATTTTGAACCGACCAAGAGGCATTGCTATCTTTGTTCTTGGGACTCCTTCAAAACCCCCTATTATCTCGATGGTCTAAGCATTCATGATATTCATCTTTCCAATACTGCATTGATTTGCAAGCTCACTTGGCGCTTTATGGAGACTGATTCACTTTGGTACTTATCTCTGTTAAGTAAATACCTTAAAGGTTTTAGTTTTTGGGAACTACAACATAATAATGGAGATTCGACAACATGGCAAGCTATTCTTAAAGGCCGTCCTATTATCTTCCAACTTATGTCTTGGTTTGTCAAGGATAGGTCCTCCATGAATATCTGGAGAGACCGTTGGGTCTTGGACTTTGATTAACCTCTCCTACTTGAGAGATATACGAACAATACACCCATCGTCATTGAGAAGCTCAAAGACAAGGAGCTCAACCACTAGAAAACTAATATTATCCATCTAATATTTGATCTAGTGGCTACAAATGCCATTTTCAACACTCCTTTGAGCAACTCCTATGCAAGCTTGGATCAAAATTATTGGACTCTCACTAAGAATTGAGTTTTATCCACCAAATCCATCTATGCTGCCTTGATTGTAGAACAATATGATGAAAGCACCTTACAGTACCTGGATGTCCAACAGTGCCTGTGTGGTAAGTTATTGATTGCACCTAGAGTGAAATTGTTTATTTGGTGATGTCTCACCTCTTCCATCCCTATTGAAGCACAACTATTCCATCACCATATCATCCAAGATCCCATCTACCAACTCTGTTCTTCTGCTATTGAAACTACTTTTGGGTTGTCCTCATGCTGCCCTCGTTTGGGATCTTTCAATGGTGGGCTACAGTCATCGTAATGATAATGCACCTTTCAACATGTTGTGGCGAATGTGCAAGGAATGTAGAAGGATTGAGAGAAGACCACAAACACACAAAAACAAATAATATTCACACATCAAAGGAGAAGACAATGATTTACGTGATCCACCACAAAGGGTTACGTCCACGGGTAATGGTGAGAAAAAAAATTCATTATTCTTCAAGATGTTACAAGGGTGAGGGGAGAAATTAGAGAAACAACCGTCACATAGGGATGGAAGAGCAACTCAAAATACCCTAAGCATATAGTACTCAAATGTTCCTTTTAAATATTAAAATATACGCTTTACAATCTTTCAATGTTCTTTTTCCAGGTTTACTCATAAACCTACTGACAATACCAACAACATGTGTAATATTAGGCCTAGTGTACACCATCTCATATATCAGACTCCCAATATCACTAACATAGGGACCATGAGACATGTACTTCTCTTCGACTTCTGACTGAAACACAAATACTGTAGAAAAACGTAAGTTTGTAGCAGATGGAGTATTCAAAGATTTTATAGTAGCCATATCGAATTTTAATAAAACTTTCTGAATGTAGCTCTTCTATGAAAAGAAAAGTTTCCCCTAATTTCTATCTCTATAGATCTCTATTCTCAAAATTTTCTTTGTTACAATAAGGTTTTTCATGTCAAATTTTGAACTAAGAAGTTTCTTCAACTTCAGAATCTCTACTTTGTTTCATGCGGCATTGAGCATATCGTCTACATAGAGAAGCAAATAAATGTATGTGCCATCATTCAACCTATTGTGATACACACAACAATCATACGTACTTCTGTTGTAGCCGTTCTCAATCATGAAACTGTCAAATGTCTTGTATCACTGCCTTAGAGATTGCTTTAGTCCATATAGAGATTTCTTTAGTCTGCATACATGATCTTCCTTTCTAAGAATGGCAGACATCTCTAGTTGGCTCATCAAGATATCTTTTTCTAGCTCTCCATGTAGAAAGTTTATCTTCACATCCAACAGCTCCAGCTCCAGCTCCAAATTTTGATGTATTACTACTAATGCAAGCAACACCCGAATAGAAGTGTGTCTGATAATTGGTGAGAAAAACTCATTGTAGTTAACTCCTTCTTTCTAACTATAGCCTTTTGCAACTAGCCATACCTTTTTTCTTATCCCTTTAATCTCTTGGATTCCAGCCTTCTTCTTGAAAACTCACTTGTAGCCAATAATTCTTCTCTCCTTTGTTACTTTGACTAGTTTCCATGTCTAATTCTTGTGAAGAGATTCTATTTCTTCACTCATGGTAGACACTCACTTGGTAAATTTAGTACTTCTAATAGTTTCCTGATAGGTAGTGTGACCATGCCGATGGAACCCTTGGTGTGGTTCTCCACCTACTCTGTGTACGGAAACACACAAGGAGATCCGATATGGTCACCGCAAAAATGGTGAATCCGGAAGAAGAGATAGGACCCGGAAACACCAAGGAAAGCAAAAGGATAAGGAAAGGAGTCGCCACCTAGTCTTTTAATAGAAAGACGAGGAAAACCAAGAAGGACCTCAAGAAAATCAAGAGGTAAGACAAGATGATGAATGAATGTGTGCTCCGTGCCTAATGAATAATGCAAGATGAATGCGGGTCAGAGAAAGGGTAAGGATTCTGGTTACGCATAGAGAAGGGGTTAGGCACCCCCACGGGCCCGAGAAAACTTGGTCTTTCTAGGTTTCCTACTGTCAATGGTCTGCTAAATGTATGCTTGCTTATTCTATATGCTCATGCATGAAAGATGACTGAAAACATGCCAAATCAAAGCAAAGAAAAGGAATCAAGGGAAAAAGTTAATCCGAGGGTCATATGTAGGTATTAAGAATGCCGCTTTACTGTACGCCCTTGGGCGACGAGGAAAATCTTGAAATTCTCAGAAAGCGTCTCGCAAAACAGTGGAAATTGGGGATAAATCCGAGAAAATCAAAAAAGGGAAAAATAATCCTCATTTCGAGACTATGTCGGCTTTGACAAGTCTTTTACTGTACGCTCTCGGGCGATGGAAAGCCAAAACAAATCTATGGTGAAAATCGAGAAAAATCCGGGAAACGACGAGAAAACAAAGCTCGGAACAAGCTAGAAAAGGGTGCACAAAGTAAGGTAGGAAAAGACAAGAAAACTTGTGCGGAATGATGTGAAAAGATATGCAAAATGCAAGTGTGAGTGCAAATTGGAAAAATGTAGGGGGTTATATGCAAAAAATCCAAAATCCGAGGAAAGCTGAAGTTCAGAAGCCCAAATACTCTAAAATATGTAGGAAAACATATTTCATGCGAGTATGAAGAATTCAGGAGTCGAATGTGCCCTCCTAGTCAAAAGGAAGCTATCTAGGGGTCAGAATGCAATTTACCCACTAATGCATGCATGTAAATCAATTCTGCATAAAATCTGGGTAAAATGCAAGAAAATGTCTCAGAAATGATTCAGGAAGTTTCAGGGGCAAAATGGTCATTTTACCCTTGAAAACAGGCAATTAGAATAAAATCAATGAAGTATAGGGGCTAAACAGTAAAATGCCCAGCAAAAAAACATCTAGAAGAATTTTAGTAAAAATAGAGGGTTAAAGTGCAATTTACCCTGAGAAAACATGCTATCCAGAGAGTTTCAGAAGAATGCTGGGGCTTAAATGCTAATAAACCAGCAAAATTAAGCATTCTGAAACATTTTGAGAAGTGTAAGGGCTGATATGCAATTTCTACAGAAAAAATGAACTGTTAGAAAGGTTCCAAGGAAATCCAGGGTCTTCTATGCAATTTGCTTGAAGCAAAATACATTTTATAAACTCTGGAGGGCTTTTATTAAAGTTTTAAACTCAAAAAACATTACTTTAAATGTTCAAGGTAAGAAATGCAATATTTTCAATTAAAACTTTATTCGAAACAAATTAGAAAAATGAATGCAAGAATTAATGCAATAAAAGGACCTAAAAGTAATTCCAGAAGGACCTAAATGCAAGAAAAGTAAAAACTCCTGGATTTTATTTAAAAAAGTTTGTTAAAGTTTTAAAAGAAATCAGAAAAAACAACGACGACGCCGGTGACGGAGCGACGCCGGCGACAAAGCTCCGCCGCCGCCGACCGTCAGAGGAGGCTAGAGGGGGCCTCCAGATCAGACCCCAGCGGAAGCAAGGAAAGGAAGAAGGAGAGAGATTTACCGGAGTTGATGCGCGATCGGACGGCGGGAGAGGCCTCCCCACCCTCTCCATCGTCGCAGGACTCCGGTGACGGCACTGAGGAAGGAGGAGACCTTCAGAGGCAGGAAGAGCGGCGGTCCAGGGCTCCTGGTGGCTGTGGGATGCCTCGGGGCTTCTTCCGGAGCGGCATGGAGGCTGGCGAAGCGAGGTGGTGGCCTGGCCGTCGCCGCCGTGGCTTCCTCTGGTGAGCGGCGTTGTTGGGACGCTCCAGCGGTCGAGGCGCGGATCCAGAGGTTCGGGTGGTCTTGGGACGTGCCATGGATGGTTCCTGGACCGTCGGCGGGGCGCGGAGTAGCGGGAGGCTCACGGTCTTCCACCGAAACGGTCGTCTTCTCCGGAGATCTTCGTGCGGACTGCTGGGAGCGGTGGAACAGCAATGTGGAGGGCTGAGGAGCACCGGAGAGGCAAGAGGAGAAGGAGTGAGGGCTCTGGGGTCCAGGAGACTTCCTGGATTGCCCCCCACAACCCCCACCTCAATCGCCAGAGTATGGCGACGGCGGGGCATGGCGAAGCGCCGTAGGCCAAGGGATCACTCTGGATCCCTTGGAGACACTCCAGAAAGAGAGAGGAAGGTCTGGAGGATCGGAATTCAGATGAATATGAGGGATTAGTGTGTACCTGGTCGGAGACTGCGCCTCGCCGGAGCTCTAGAAATGGCGCCCTCTCCTCCTCTGCAACGGCTCTGGCTCTCTGGAGCTCTCTTCCTCGCTCTCTCACGTGGTCCAGAAGGTGTGACGGTCTGTGTGGCTTCCTGAACTTCTGGTTCTCTTCTCCTTTTATAAGCCACCGGAACCCAACCAATTTGCTCCGACCAGGCGCGTGACGCCTAACAGAATGGAAACAAACTCCGACTACCGTAATGACAGCTTAGCAGACAGTGAACGGCTGTCCCCCACGGACTCCGGTCTGCTCCCTTGCTCGCCGATAGAGATGGACGACAATCCTGGCTTCTCCGGCGACCCATCCAACTACTGAGGGTGTTCTGATTTGCTGGCTGAATCGACAGTGAGATGATGAGCTCAGTAAGGAGGTGGGTTCAGGCTGATTTCGTGTGAAGTTGGTGAAGAAAATGGATTCAGTGGGTAAGGAGGAAGAAAAGTGAAATTTTTTGATTATTTTGGGTAGGAAAAAACTTAGGTAAATGAAGGAGGATTTTGGGTTTAATTTTGGTAGAAATAGGTTTGACTTTGGTGAAAATACAAATAGGAAAAGATGTGGACTGAGCCATTGCGGGCCTTGTGGGCTTCATGGGCCTCCATGGGCCTATGTGGGCTTCATAGGCCTCCATAGGCCTATATGGGCCTTGTGTGTAGGATACTAATGCTTCTCTAGAAGGGGGGGGGGGGGGGGGTGAA